>CM059284.1:275509-278009 GCA_030347295.1 Setipinna tenuifilis | reverse complement strand
CAAAGGTACACACACACACACATTCACACTTTCCAACTCCAAACTTTCAAAGCCACAATAAACACTGTGTGAACCCTTTTCATATTTAGAGTCATTGTGTGGAGCTCCTGCATCCCAGGCTCAGTACTGGGCCCCATTCTTTTCTCTACCCTCTCATATTAGCCTCTCTGCCTAGCTTCCTCGCATATTAGCCTCTCTGCCTAGCTACCTCTCATATTAACCTCTCTGTAGCTACCTCTCATATTAGCTTCTTTTCTCTGCCTAGCTACCTCTCATATTAGCTTCTCTGCCTAGCTACCTCTCATATTAGCCTCTCTGCTTGGCTTCCTCTCATATTAGCCTCTCTGCTTGGCTACCTCTCATATTAGCCTCTCTGCCTAGCTACCTCTCATATTAACCTCTCTGCCTAGCTACCTCTCATATTAGCCTCTCTGCCTAGCTTCCTCTCATATTAGCCTCTCTGCCTAGCTACCTCTCATATTAGCCTCTCTGCCTAGCTACCTCTCATATTAACCTCTCTGTAGCTACCTCTCATATTAGCTTCTTTTCTCTGCCTAGCTACCTCTCATATTAGCCTCTCTGCTTGGCTACCTCTCATATTAGCCTCTCTGCTTGGCTTCCTCTCATATTAGCCTCTCTGCTTGGCTACCTCTCATATTAGCCTCTCTGCCTAGCTACCTCTCATATTAACCTCTCTGCCTAGCTACCTCTCATATTAGCCTCTCTGCCTAGCTTCCTCTCATATTAGCCTCTCTGCCTAGCTACCTCTCATATTAGCCTCTCTGCCTAGCTTCCTCTCATATTAACCTCTCTGTAGCTACCTCTCATATTAGCTTCTTTTCTCTGCCTAGCTACCTCTCATATTAGCTTCTTTTCTCTGCCTAGCTACCTCTCATATTAACCTCTCTGCCTAGCTACCTCTCATATTAGCCTCTCTGCCTAGCTTCCTCTCATATTAACCTCTCTGTAGCTACCTCTCATATTAGCCTCTCTGCTTGGCTACCTCTCATATTAGCCTCTCTGCTTGGCTACCTCTCATATTAGCCTCTCTGCTTGGCTACCTCTCATATTAGCCTCTCTGCCTAGCTACCTCTCATATTAGCCTCTCTGCTTGGCTACCTCTCATATTAGCCTCTCTGCCTAGCTTCCTCTCATATTAACCTCTCTGTAGCTACCTCTCATATTAGCTTATCTGCCTAGCTCCCTCTCATATTAGCTTCTCTGTAGCTACCTCTCATATTAGCTTCTTTTCTCTGCCTAGCTACCTCTCATATTAGCTTATCTGTCTAGCTTAGCTCTTTCTAATGTTAGCTTCTTTTCTCTGTCTGTAGCTCTTTCTGATATTAGCTTCGCTGTCTGTAGCTCTTTCTGATATTAGCTTCTCTGTCTGTAGCTCTTTCTGATATTAGCTTCGCTGTCTGTAGCTCTTTCTGATATTAGCTTCTCTGTCTGTAGCTACCTCTCATATTAGCCTCTCTGTCTGATATTAGCTTCTTTTCTCTGTATGTAGCCCCCTCTCATATTAGGTTCTTGTTCCCATGTAACAGCTAGCCTCTCTGCCTAGCTACCTCTCATATTAGCCTCTCTGTCTGTAGCTACCTCTCATATTAGCTTATCTGCTTAGCTCTTTCTGATTTTAGCTTCTCTGTCTGTAGCTTCCCCTGATATTAGCTTATCTGTCTGTAGCTCTTTCTGATATTAGCCTCTCTGTCTAGCTCTCTGAGTTTAGCTTCTTTTCTCTGCCTGCAGCTGTCTCTGAGTTTAGCTTCTTTTCTCTGTCTGCAGCTGTCTCTGAGTTTAGCTTCTCTTTCTGATATTAGCTTCTCTGTCTGTAGCTCTGTATGATATTAGCTTCCTCTGATATTAGCTTCTTTTCTCTGTATGTAGCCCCTTCTCATATTAGCTTCTTGTTCCCATGTAACAGCTGGAAATAAAATTGTTTGTGTTTGTGTGTGTGTGTGTGTGTGTTTGTTTTTGTGTGTGTTTGTTTTTGTGTGTGTTTGTGTGTGTGTGTGTGTGTGTGTGTGTGTGTGTGTGTGTCACTCTTGCAGGACGTTGTGAGGACAGTCGTTCAGAGCGGCGGTGTGAAGCATCTGGTTACCATGGCAACGAGTGAGCACATGATCATGCAGAACGAGGCACTGGTGGCCCTGGGGATCATCGCCGCACTCGACCTCGGTAAGCCCAGAGGTCAGGGGTCAAGGCTCAGACACCCCTCACAGCAACGACACATATTTGGTGCACACAGAACCTTATGTGTGTGTGTGTGTGTGTGTGTGTCTGTGTCTGTGTGTGTGTGTGTGTGTGTGTGTGTGTGTGTGTGTGTGTTTCAGCGCTGGCAGAGAAGGACTTTGTTGGTGCCGGTCTGGTGCAGATTCTTCACAAGCTGCTGACGGACGAACGGAGCGCTCCAGAGATCAAATACAACTCCATGATCCTCATCTGCTCCGTCATGGGCTCAGGTACACACACACACACACACACACAGTAAAAACCAGTG
>CM059284.1:263009-270509 GCA_030347295.1 Setipinna tenuifilis | reverse complement strand
TGTCACCCCAGCACACTCTTATAATCTCATTTTGTTGAGTTCATTAACACGAGTACACACCCATAATGCTATTCTGTTGTGTGAATCAGCACAAAAACATACTCATAGTTTCTCTCTGTTGAGTTTATTAGCTCGTCAGCAGGTCAAATAGAAAAGCTACACAGCGGCGGATGCTGGCAGGAGAGGTTGTCGCTATGGTTACAGATGCTCCGGTCTGGGCGTCTGCCGTGGGGTTTTTGGCCATCAAGCGCTAGATCGCCCCCTTGTGGTGGTTGGGCGCTGCATGTATTTATGGTCATACACTCGTCTTTGTGGTTAGCTGTCAGCGCTTAGCTCAGCAGAAAGCTCCTGTCGTGTCGTGTCTAGGACAGCAGTGCACAGAGTTCCATCTCCTGCCGCCAGGTGGCGCCCCTGCCCTGTCCTGACCTGCCAGCCTCCTCTAGCACATCTTTCTATTCACTCACTTGTGACAAACGCAGTTGTCACGGTCAACATACTCACTTTTACTTCATCAGTAAAAAACAAAATACATGATTAAAACGTGTTAAAGGATGAATGGAAAACAAATATAAACATATAAACATCTGTGAATGTGTGCATGTGTGTGTGTGTGCATAAAAGAGAGAGAAAAAGAAAGTTAACAAGTGTGTGTTAGAGAAACAGAAAGAAAAGGGGGTATACTATCTATACTACATTATACTATACTATACTATACTATACTATACTATACTATACTATACTCAGAGGCGTCTATCCCGGGTTCAGAAAGTAAAACCCACGTTCAAGGGTGGCACATACAGACAAACCCCCTACACTACCGCTCTTATCCACTGGTGGTTAGATTTGCCACCGAAGAACTAATCAATACCATGTAACCCCAGAACTGTATAAGGCAGAACAAAGGCTTGAACTTGCAACCTCAAGGGTGACAAGTACAGACAAACCCCTCTACGCTATCACTCTGGAGGGGGGAGCTTGTTTTTTGTCATACCATGCCACCCCCAGAACTATTCAAATAAACCTGCATAAGGCAGAGGAAAGGTTTAAACCTGTACACCATTACACTTACTTACTTTACTTTGTCAATTCATTGTTGTTATTGTCACCTGTAAGTACCAAGAAGTTGGCAGACATTGAACCAAGGACCTTAAGGGTTGCAGTTCCTGACACAACCACTGCACTAACCCCTCAACTGGTTTTCAGTGTTTTCCTTTATGCACTACACCACTATCCCTGTCTGTAGAATCCCTCTCCACCTGTAGAATCCCTCTCCACCACAAAGTCAAAGTCAAAGTCCGTCAACTTTATTGTCAAAAACCATATGGACAGGTTGCACACACACAATTTGAAATTGCAATGCAATGCTCCCTAGGCTCACAGTGAACATTAAACATCTTAGGAACAAGACAGGAAGACATGATGACTAACATAATTAATATAAACATAAGAAAAATTACAATAGGCTTGTATATAATACAAATAAGTAAAAACACAATGTCTCGTGTAATAAAGATCAAATGGTGCCATTTAAGCAGTAGTGTCATTGGTTGTAGTGCAAAAGAAAAGTGTGCATTGAAATTTCTGTGGAGCAGTGGGAAAGGAACTCCACAGTAGAGAGATGTGTCTTTGGTGTGGAGGGGAGAGATGTGCCTTAGGTAAGTCTCACCAGTCTGGGACGCTTACACTAAGAACACCGGGAGAGAGAAGTAGAGATGAGCCTGCTTATTCAAACCTGCATAAGGCAAAGGAAAGGTTTGAACCTGTAACCTCAAGGGTATCAGTCATAATGAAACCCATTACACTACCCCTCTTATTGCCAAAAGGGTGTCCTGTTTTCATGCCATGCCCTACCGACACTATGACAGAACTACAGCACCAGACCATTAGACTTACTTACATTACTATGTAGCTTCATTGTTGTCACCTGTAAGTTATTGTACATGGGTGATTGTCTGCTAAATGCAGCACCAAGAAGTTTACAGACAGAGTATTGAACCAATGACCTTAAGGGCTGCAGTTCCTGACACAACCACTGCACTAACCCCTCAACTGGTTTTCAATGTTTTCCTGTATGAGTTTTGGCAAACAGGAAAGTACACCACATACCTGGAAGTTTAATGGCCTTGACACTTCCACCTACTCTCAACATTGGTGCACTGAGGCCTTCCCAAACCATATCATCTGTTTCTTACGAGTGTGGCACTACAAACAGACTTTTAAACGCATCTAGATTAGCTAGCTATCTATTCCAACCTGAGGAAGGAAATTCTTGATTTATTATTACACACCTTGGAGGAAGGATCAAGACCCACTCCCTGAGCAGACAGTGCAGTGGTAAGTGGTGTGCACTCAGCACCTCAGGGTCCTTGGTTCAATACTCAGCTGCTGTTTGTTGCTGCATTTAGCAGACAGTCATCTATGTGCAATGACTTACAGGTGACAGATGATAATGAAGCTACATAGTAATATGAGTAAGTGTAGTGGTCTGGGTGAGGACGCTATGTTTCTGGCATATCCTAGTCCTGGTATGGCATGGTATGAAAAAATAACTGCAATTCAGCAGTAAGAGTGGCAGTGTAGTGGGTTTGTCTGTGGCTGACACCCGTCAAGTTGCAAGTTCAAGCCTTTACTCTGTCAGTTTGGATTTATTTGAGTAGTTATGGGGTGGTACGAGAAAGAACAGGGTTATATAGTAAGAATGGTAGAATAGGGGATTTGGTTGTGCTTACCACCCTTGAGGTTGTGAGTTCAAGCCTTTCTTCTGCCTGATGTGTATCATTTGATTAGTTCTGGAATATTATGCGAAAGGCCAAGGGGGATGGATGAAGGAGAGTAGTGTAGAGGATTTGTCTGTAGTTGTCACCCTTGAGGTTGCAAGTTCAAGCCTCATTCTGCCTTACATGTATGTAAAAAGGTAGTCTGCTTACTCTGCTCTACACGTCTGTCAGCTTATGTCCTTCTTTTTGTAAGTTGCTTTGGATAAAAGCATCTGCTAAATGTAATGTAATAACAGCAAGGCAGTGATCTTACCTTAATTCAGGTGATACTCTATCCTTGCCGTGGCAACAGTCAAATAAGATCAATCCCTCTTGTCCTTCTCCTCTCCTTCCTCTCCTCTCTTCTCTTCTCTTCTTTTCTCCTCTCTTCTCTGTCAGGACTTCAGATGGAATTGCAGTCAGTCATTGGAATTAATGAAGTATCTGAGGTAACACAATCTGCTTCAGCCATGTTTATGGTTGAGCATGTTCTACTTGCAGTAACGCCTCCACAACACAAGAGGGCAGAGTCACAGTTGGGAAACAGTGAAACATTTTATCTAAGTGGTTGGTTTCTTGTTGAGATGCAAAAGAGGGAAATGCCCCCATCCACACACCCACCCAGGATGCGTTCTCATGGTTATGCATGAACAAACAAGGTCTCCTTGGAGTTACTGTGTTATCTAGGGTTAGGGTTAGGGTTTCATCTTCATAGATCTTCACCCAGACACCACTGGGAGTCGAACCATCAACCCTGAGGATGGGGACCTCTGATGCTACCGCTGCACCATCACCTCCTCCATTCAAGTGCTTCATTTCTCCTCCACACATAGGCTCTAATGGTCATTATAATAAGTAACTGCAATGAAATCATCTGCATAAGACATAGGTAAGGCTTGAAATAGCACCTCCAAGGGGCACAAGCAAACAAACCCACTATGCCAACCCCCAGACATGATGCACTGGTAGTGTGATGAGCTGCAAACCTCAGAGTCCCTTGTTCAACACTGTGTCTGCCAGTTCTTATTTACTGCATTTGGCAGACACAATGACATAGAGGCTACACACATTAATCAAACAGAGGACTACATGACCTATGTATTGATTACATAAGAATCTGGGAAAAGAAGCTAGATTTTCACCCAGACTACACTGGGAGTTGAACCACCAATCTTGAGAATGGGCGCCCCTGACACTACCGCTGCACCATCACCTCCTCCACATGACTGTGTCATTTTTCCTCAACTACATCATCTGCATTAGCCAGAGGTCACACTTAAACTAGCAACCTCAAGGTATCCATGCCAAACTGGTCTCAAGGTGCAGAACAACACCAGGATGGAGATGTCCTCCGAAGAGAGAAGACCACACAGCAACTCCAAGGACAATCCAGGACAGACACAGGGTGCTGCACACATTTTACCTAAAGTGTTTCCATTTCACTTAAAGAAGGCAGCCAATGATCAAAATAGAGCAGCTTTAAACATTTAGAAATATTTAGACATTTTTAAGTCTCAGCGGACATTCACTCTGTGAGCAACACTGCTTCATTACAGCATGTGAATGTGTGTGTATGTCTGATTAATATACTATACTACATTATACTATACTATGCTACACTATACTATACTACACTATACTATGCTACACTGTATTATACTACACTATACTATACTATACTATACTACACTATACTATACTATACTACACTATAGTGTACTATACTACACTATACTATACTATACTACACTATAGTGTACTATACTACACTATACTATACTATACTATGTTTGATTACTTATGTTCTTGTGAAAGTCTGTTGAGGGCCAGAAGTGCAGTCCATAGACTCCTCTAGGTGATTAAAACATCAATCAAGTTTTGGACGCACACACACACAGACACCCACATGCACGCAGGGGGCTTATGCATAAAGGACTAACAAAATGAAGGTGAAATGAATCCTGGGAGAAACGGGGCCATGAAGGGTCCAACACCAGCAGCCTCTGCTGCAAGGCAAGTGCAGTTTTTGGGGGTTGTCAGGTGGATTCGTAGGCGCCTTCCAAACGGGACAGTGCTTGGTGCCCCACTGACGTATGTAGCGGACGAGTCAGAACTTCTCTTCCAAGCATGTAGACCTTTACTGAGACAACAGCAACACTTTCAATTTCAGTTTTGCTGCACTCAACCTCTGATGGTGCAAAGCTGTTTTCTCAGACTCAGGGCCAAAATACTGCATCACTCTTAAATGATGAATAACTACTACAGAGGCCTTCTGATCTCTGGCGACCCCTGGTGTTGATGAGAGGGAAGTGCCTGACCAAGAGTCCTCCTGTGTGTGTGTGTGTGTGTGTGTGTGTGTGTGTGTGCATGAACCACTAGGTGGTGTTTTCTCAGACTCAGGGCCAAAATACTGCCTCACTCTGCAGTCTCAAATATGTCTGACAGCTTCAGTTCTTCCAGGATCATTTCTTTAGCTCCCACCGTGGACTCAGCACACGACAACTGCATTAAATGATGAACAACTATGCAGATTACTGCTTGATGTAGCCTAGTCAATGATGTAGTTTCTTGTATGTAGCCTAGTTAATGATCATGTAGTTTCTTGTATGTAGCATAGTCAATGATCATGTAGTTTCTTGTATGTAGCATAGTCAATGGTCATGTAGTTTCTTGTATAACTTAAGCAATGCCCATGTAGTTTATTTTATACAGCGTGTAGTTTGAGTTTTTATTTTCTTTTTGGGAGATCCTACAGTCAACTTTACTGAGAGCAAACTGTGCAGTCTGAACTAAACCTAGTCCTGGACTAACTCAAACCCTAATCCTACACTAAGCCCAACAGAGGAGCAAAAACACAGCATGGAAATTCTTTTTTTTTCCTTTTGGGCGACCCTACAGTCTGAGAGCAAACTGCAGGTAAATCTGTAAATAAAACAAGCGGGTCATCAGAATCAGAGTACTTTATTAATCCCAGGTTGGAACATGAGTATGTTACAGTCGCACATGTAAGAGTAGAAATGTATCACAAATGGCTTAAAATACACAACAGCAAAAACAATAAAATACATGAAGACAGAATACATATTTACATCTGGTATATGTGTAATGTACATATCTACAGCAGGTATGTTAGAGTATAAACACAATATTTAGCCAGTATACAAGTTATTTACCTGTGTACAGGTATACTGGTACGCATACAAACAATGTGTACAAATAGTGGGTAGCAATGCTGTAATATAAAGTGCAGAAGTGAAAGTGTGAGTCCAGTCTGACTAAGAGACACTTGTTGCCTAAAACAGGTTTGTAGTTAGTATCTAAAAAAGTACATATATTCCTTTAATATTTAGTTACCAAGCAGATATTTCTAGCAACATACTACACGAGTCAGATACTGCAGCACTGTAAGTCATTAAGATATACTACACCAGTCAGATACTGCAGCACTGTAAGTCATTAAGATATACTACACCAGTCAGATACTGCAGCACTGTAAGTCATTACGATATACTACACCAGTCAGATACTGCAGCACTGTAAGTCATTAAGATAAACTACACCAGTCAGATACTGCAGCACTGTAAGTCATTAAGATATACTACACCAGTCAGATACTGCAGCACTGTAAGTCATTAAGATATACTACATGAGTCAGATACTGCAGCACTGTAAGTCATTAAGATAGCGTGTGTGTGGGTGTGTGAGAGACGATGATGATGATGATGATGATGATGATGATGATGATGATGATTAAGATATACTACATGAGTCGGCTTTGGCTTCAGTGTTGTCCAAGCTGGAAGAAGAAATAAAAGGGAAACATTTCAGCGTTTGCTTATCAATATCGACTGATTTCAGAGTGCAAGACAAGGACAGACTAAGATAGTGTGTGTGTGTGTGTGTGTGTGTAATGGTGTATTTTCAAAACTGAAAGCAGGTGAGTGTGGAGGCAGGTGACTATAGAGGCAGGTGAGTGTGTGGAGGCAGGTGAATGTGGAGGCAGGTGACTATAGAGGCAGGTGAGTGTGGAGGCAGGTGAATGTGGAGGCAGGTGAGTATAGAGGCAGGTGAGTGTGGGGGCAGGTGAATGTGGAGGCAGGTGACTATAGAGGCAGGTGAGTGTGGAGGCAGGTGACTATAGAGGCAGGTGAATGTGGAGGCAGGTGTGTGTGGGGGCAGGTGAATGTGGAGGCAGGTGAGTGTGGGGGCAGGTGAGTGTGGGGGCAGGTGAATGTGGAGGCAGGTGAGTGTGGGGGCAGGTAAGTGTGTGGAGGCAGGTGAGTGTGGAGGCAGGTGAGAGTGGAGGCAGGTGAGTGTGGAGGCAGGTGAGTGTGGAGGCAGGTGAGAGTGGAGGCTACACACAGGTGAACTGCAGTACGTCAGTTGGTGAGATTCAAACTCAAAACATCAGAAGTCTAATGCAGTTAAATATCGTCCAAAATGTGGCGAAGGGTGATTTTAGCCAAGCACGAGCAAAGTTAGCCAGCAGAGAACTTTAAGCTGCAAGCCTGGAACTCCTTTGTCCAGACTAATGCTCAGGTCAAAGGTCAAGGGCGGCCATTTTAACTACAAGGCCTACAAAAGCTATCAAAATAAGAGTCCTAGACTAAACTAATAATGCAGCCATGATCCTGCAGCATCTCATATTTACTTTATAAAGCTAAACAGTGTGTGTGTGTAACAACTATGGCATTGACTGTAGTCATTCATGTTAGTTTGTGGTCATTATGTAGGCATTCATGTG
>CM059284.1:238009-255509 GCA_030347295.1 Setipinna tenuifilis | reverse complement strand
TCCGTACTTATTCGAACTGCATTATACAGCTGAAGAGCTGTGAGAGCCTATGACCATATCACCTGCATACTGTTGTAGGTACAACCACACAAGAACTACCCTTCCCATGATTCTCTTTCCTTTGGCACACCGCAGGTGATAAAGCCTTTTCAGGTTTCAGACTCTTTAAAACCACTGGCGGGCTATTTCTCAGCCTCTCTGTCCTCACGGGGACCTAAAGAGACACCCTCTCTTCCTCGTGGGTCATTGTAAAGGATAGCAATATTTTATTTTGAGTTTGAATGGAACGGACTACTTCTAATCCATAGGATTCCCAACCAGATGCTGAGGAAGTACAGTTCTGTCAATGTCTATGTGCGACGAACCACCGCAGGAAACCTCTTAATCGAGAAGTCGATTCCCAGGCTGAGAGAGAACTTTCCTAAAACAAGGACTCTTCCTTCATCAGATCTCCACAGATCAGCCATGGAACCGAGACGATGTAACCTCAACTGGACTCCCCTGAATCAACAAGGATTCCTCAACCAACAACCAGGAACAAAGGAAACGAAAAGGCAACCTTCACGTGAGCACTTGGGCATGGATCTTTAGCACAGCAAGAAAGTGTTCAACTGTCTGATGTAAACATACACACTGTTTTCATGTATACTTTGAGTGACCATCTGTTATGTTCTTTTATTTGCTACTTTGGTAGATAGATCATGCATGCTCTCTCTCTCTCTCTCTCTCTATTGCATGCTCTCTCTCTGACCCTCTTACTAACTCTTATCTCATGCGCCATACTGAGATACCTGGTAAAAAAGGAATGCTAACAATAGCCTAGCAGAACTACTATTGTTTCAAAGTAAGTTAATCATGTGCCCTTCCCCCGCTCTCGCGCTTATCTGGCACATCTGACTCATCTGGCCAACGTACATTTTACAACAATTTTTTCCTTTTTCCTAATAAAAAACAAAAATACCCTGAAATAGCATGGGGCTTAAAGGGTTAACAAACCTAATTCAGCATCTCAGAACGCTGCACCAGGAGACACTGGCAGATGTGTTATGATCTTACCTCAGTGTCTGAAGTTTAGAGGCAGGATCCTGCAGTAAATCAGTGAGGAGCTTCACTCCAGAGTCTCCAGGGTCGTTTCCTCTCAGGTCCAGCTCCTCCAGGTGTGAGGGGTTTGATTTGAGAGCTGAGGCCAGAGCAGCATATCCTTCTCCTGTTACACCACAGTCTGACAGTCTGGAGAGAAGAGTCTAATGTTATTGGGTGTTGCTTAGTAGAGAGAGCTGTTGTCTAGTATAAAGAGAGAAATCGAGAGAGAGAGAGAGACAGAGAGAGAGAGAGACAGACAGAGACAGAGAGAGAGAGAGAGAGAGAGAGGGAGGGAGAGAGAGAGACAGAGAGAGAGAGACAGAGAGATGGACACTGAGTTATTTGGAAAAGCACACATTCAAATCACAAATATGCTCTCTCTCTCTCTTCCTCCCTCTCTCTCTCTCCCTCTCTCTCTTGTGTCTGGTGCATGCTGGGAGTGGGCGGACGGAGCGTGAGCGTGATCACGGTGAGAGGGAAGTTTGGTTTGCTGTCCTTTCAATGTTTCTTCACTTTGTTTCTCCCTTTATGTTTCTCTTACAGTTACTAAACGTTATTTACATTGTTGATTTGCGTAGTAGCAGTTTGTTCTGGTACGGTGGGCTCGGTGGCGGAGTTTGGAATGGCGTCTCAGACGCCTTCCACTTCGCTCCGCCATGGAATCAGGTGCGTACCGGATCCTGGAGTGTCAGTCGAGGACGTGTTGTTGGTTATAGGCAGGCGCGGCTGCTTCATTGGGGCAGGTGGGGCAGAGCCCTCCCAAAGATTCCTCCACTAAGAAAACTAGATCCATTGATTAATAGTAAATAAAATGTTGTTTTATAAATGCAATGCGAACGAGAATCTTCTTATGTTTTGTTAAACATTATTAATAATTTGTAAGAGAAAAGTTTGCCGACTTTCTTGCTTGTCTTGATCACCGCCACACTGTAGCAGACTTCTATCGCTAGAGGGGCAGAGAATCTCGCTGCCCCAGCTCCCTATTGTCAGTCTATGTAAATCTGTGCGCAGACGCAGAGAACACTGCAGAAAAAGCCATAGGAAAAAGCGCGGGTTTGTAGACGCCCACGGGGCAGAATTTATTCTGCCCTACCCGGAAAAGATCCTTCACTGTACGTCAGCCTTCTACTGTCTATGTATATTACTCCGCACGTCACCCAGTCAGTAGTATAGTTTAACCATGGCGACCGAACATGCTTGCAATAGCGTGGAGTTTCTCTTGGAGAACTCTTTCGAGCGACTCGATATAGGAACTTCATTGACAGTATGAAGTCTTGGACCCTATAAGCCAGACATACATATCGTTTAGCAAACGAAGGACAAGGGTAGGTCATTTAATCAGACGTTTTCACGTTCGTGGTATGATAGAAAGCCTTGGCTCTATGGTTGTCCAGAACGAAATAAAATGTTCTGTTTTTCATGCCTGTTCTTTCGTTCTTCTGTCATGGGTGGACAGGGGGTATTTGGAGCAGTGTAGGTGTGTGTGACATAAAGCATTTTTTCAAAAAAGGTGAAAAACACGAGCCTAGCAAGTCACATCTTAGTTGTGCTATAAAACTAGCCATGCTAGAGAATGCTAACATCGCAGCACAGCTCCATTAGGGCTACAGCATCGACTGTATATAAGAGGGCTACAGTGTGTGTGTTCGAAACAGTCCGCTTGTCTCACGTTAGTTTCCCTTTAGGAATTACAAGTTACTCTACTCTACTGCTACGGTTCTTTGCCCATGTAGCGACAATAAATGTCACATCATGCACGAATGTGATACAGTACATTAATAACAAAAGCCAGGGTTTTAGTTATGTTACTTCAAGATTTCCTTTGGCTTTATTCATATAAATTATAAGATATTTTTGCCAAAAGCATGCCTGTACTTGCAAACAAGTAACCACGATTCACTTAAAAACCAAGTTTTCCTTAATCACACACATATATTTCAGGCAAATAGCGTCTTCAGGCATGATATACAATGTTTTTGATTATTTACTTTCCACCAGTAAACCAATTTTGCCCCCTGTTCGCGTTTCTGAGGTGACAGTTTTTTCCTTTTCCCTTTATTTTGTGCGTAGGTATGGGTGAGGTGCGTGTAGGTGCGCGCATTTTCCCCATCAAGGTTGCTTTTTAAAGTTAGTGGCATACGCGCTCTTTAGTGCATGTTATGAGTTAATTGTAATAAACTGGGTCATCAGCCTATCTGCCCTACCTTTTTTTCTGCCCACGAGCCGCTACTGGTTATAGGAGAAGACGTTGGATATGCTAACATTGTTGCGGCTTCACAAATGAACAAGGCAGTTGTGGTTTTCTTGAAAGAGGTGTCACAAGCGAATCAACTAGTTGAGAGCGGCATTTGGGTAAGTGGAGGTTTTGTCTCTGTTACACCGCTGTATAGCCCAACTACTAGGGTAACGATTTCTAATGTGCCTCCGTCTATTCCTAATGCTGATATTGAACGAGAGCTTTCTCGTTTCGGGAGGCTTGCTGGCACAATAAGAATCATGAAGATGGGGTGCAAAAATACTAACCTTAAGTGTGTGCAATCGTTTAGGCGACAAGTGTTTATGTTCTTAGACACGCCAAACTTGAATATATCGTTTCGAGTTTGGTGTGAAGGAAAATCGTTCATGCTTTATGCCAGCTCTGGTGAGCCACGTTGTTTTGCTTGTGGAAATACAGGCCATGTAAGGATGCATTGCCCCCGCGCAATAACAGAAGAGAGTGAAGGTCTTGCTCAGGTAGGGGATGAAGGGGACACTCAGCCGGGCAACGAGGAGCAGAGCGGGGAGGATAGGGGGAATAGTGAAAATGGTAGCGTAAGTATAGTTGAGGATGGTAGTGGAAAAGAACGAGGGTGCCTGCAACACTATTAGTGTGATTGTTGGTCAGGAATGAGTTGTAGGTGAACAAATGACAAGTACAGACGCTGCTGTTGTTGACGAGAGTGAGGGGGGTGCGGCTAGTTTAGCGTTAAGTACAAATGGCGAATATGGGGAGCCAGCTGGGCCAAAACCCCTTGAGGTGCCAATGCAGTCTGACGATGAAATGGCAGATGAAGATACCATGACAGAAATCTCAGATATCCCTGAAATGTCACAAGTAAATAATGAACAGCTGTACCAGCTGGAAGACATACGCAAATTTGTGGATAACACATTTGGCAAGGCAGTTGAGGTAGAAGAATTTTTTGCAGACGTTGATAAGTTTGAGGCATCTGTGGTGTATTGGTTAAGGAAGGTCGGTTTTGATGAGTTGAGCAAAAGGAAAAGGTTTCGTCTAAAAAAGTTCATAACGAAGATACGGAAGGCGAGAGCCTTAAAACAAAAGTAAAAAACTATCACACAATGGTGTCTTCACTTGTGGTGTGTTTGCTGTCTCTCTTCTTGCTATACCCCTTACCTTTTTTTTTCTTCATGGAATTCTTAAGGGTGGGTTCTATAAACATTAATGGAGGTAGAGACAGAACTAAAAGGGCTGTCCTTGCTGAGTGTATAGGCCTTAAGGCACTATAATATAATGTAATATTTTTGTTTTATATAATAATGTAATATTTTTGCAAGAGACACATACTGATAAATATAATGCAATTGATTGGATTAGGTGGTGGGAGGGGGAGTGTTTGCTTAGTCATGGGACCAATTTGAGTGCTGGTGTTGCTATCCTTTTTTCCAAGCACACGAATGTAAGAATTTTGTCCTCTGTAGAAGTGGAGAGGGGCAGGATTATGGTGGTAAAGGCTGAGATAAAGAAGCACTCTTTTATATTTGTTAATGTCTATGCTCCCAATATTGGGTCTGAGCGGTTAGAGCTCTTTAAGAGAGTGAGTGATGTTTTGAAGCAGAATGATGAGGGTGTGTGTGTGATAATGGGGGGTGATTGGAACTGAACTTCTAACTCAGCATTAGATAGGATTGGGGAGGAACCTCACTTACAGTTAGAGGTAAGATCGGGCCTTAAAAATCCAGCCCGACCCGACCCAGGCCCGCGGGATTAAAGCCCGACCCGACCCGAGCCCGACCAATTAACTTGATTTGCAGGCCCGAGCCCGAAGCAAACCCGAAATTTCACATTTTATTTGTGAGGACTCGGGAGGAGGAGGGGTGATTTATGATAACAAATTAAAGCATGTCTTTTGTAACGAACTCTAAGTTAAACAAGACTGTATGAACATTTACATCTTTTATAAGAGTTGACGAAAGATTTAAGGCCGTCCGTCATTTTGACTGGTTGAAAATTGGTTCATAAACCACAGCAGCAGTACGTCCTTAAGAATCTAGCGCGACACTTTGAGAGAGAGAGGCAGAGAGACAAAGAAGAACAATGACGGGTGGATAATAGACAGAGACATGAAGGAGTTTTTTGAATTGTCATTGCAAGAGTTTAGTGCAGTACGTGTTGTAATGAGGCGACGAATGATAATATAGATGTTTGACGATCATCACTTTTGCCAGTACAGCTGTTTAAATGCCTGCTCAGCGTCGGGGTGCCAGTCTTTTTGCTCTCGTATGAAAGCAAAGCGCCACATTAACTACACTCAGCGAAGCCAACGCAAGTTTCTGTAGCATTTTTAACAATCAATTTGAAGCTTCTCCACACCTCACCCTTACCGGTGCGTGTTTGCCTTTTCAGTTCCCCTGTCTTTAGTTTATCCTTGACTTCTTGCTGCTCCATATCGGAGATACCAGGTCAAAATAGATGCGGACTTGCGGAGGGGAAGATTATAAAGAGGGCTGCGTTCACCTGCGCAGAGCATGCTCTGGCTCTGCGGGTCCTGTTTAGTAGTTAAATAGCAATTACCTTACAGCGCCTTCTCTGTTTTATCCTAATTATTTATTTTATAACAAGTATTCCTTAGTTTAGTATCCACACATCGTTTTAGTATACAGTTTTATAAACATATATTTATTTTTAAAAAAAAAAATCAGCGAGAGAGAAGCCCGAGCCCGACCCGACCCGAACGTAATGACTGACATTTTTGGCCCGACCCGGCCCGAAATTCAGGTCGGGTCGGGCTCGGACTCGGGCTTGAGCTTAAGATCTTACCTCTACTTACAGTCTGGCAGTGTGCTGCTCAATGTGACAAAGGAATTCGATCTTATGGATGTTTGGAGATGTAAGGATCCAACGGTTAGGCAATACACATGGGTAAAAGTGGTTGATTCTGTAGTTAGTGGTGCAAGGCTGGATAGGTTTTATGTAAGTAAATCCTTCAACAATAAACTTGTCAGTGCCACAATACATCCAAGTGGCTTTTCCGACCATCATATGGTGACTATTGATTTCTGCATAGGTATGTCAGCAAGGCAAAGTTACTACTGGCATTTTAATAACACGCTGTTAAAGGATAAATCATTCTGTAAACATTTTAAGCATTTTTGGGGGATTTGGAGAACCAGGAAGCATACTTTTAAAAATTTAGCACAATGGTGGGAGGTGGGGAAAGTTTAGATTAAGGTTTTTTGCCAACAGTTTACATATAATCATACTGTAATGATAAAGAGCAGTGTTGCTTTTCTGGAGGAGGAAATAAGCAATATAGAGAAAGGTTTGGGGCAAAATAACATGGGGGTTTTGGGGGATTTGAATAAAAAGAAACAAGAATTAAGGACACTGTTGCAGGAACGAGTGAAAGGAGCTTTAATAAGGGCTAGGTATCTTAACATGACTCACATGGATGCTCCCACTACACACTTTTTTAATCTGGAGCGTAAGGAAGGACAACAAAAGCATATGTTTTACCTGCGCCGAGATGATGGGACTTTAACATCAGACCCCCTTGAAATGAGGGAAATGGCTATGGCTTTCTACGCTGACCTCTATGGAGCTACCGACTGTGACCCTGCATGTTCCGTTCAGTTGATGGATGGGCTCCCGACACTGGGACTGGATGATAGAAGGTCATTGGACCAGCCTTTCAGTCTGCAGGAACTGTCTGAGGCTGTGCAGCACCTGTCTAGGGGCCGCTCACCTGGACTGGATGGCTTATCTGCAGAGTTTTACCAACAGTTTTGGGACGTTTTTAACCAGGACTACTGTGAAATGTTGGAAGAATGCTTCAGCAGGGGTGAATTGCCACTAAGCTGTCAGCGTGCTGTACTGTCTCTGCTGCCCAAAAAAGGCGATTTGGGATTGCTAAAGAATTGGAGACCCATACCCCTGATGTGTATGGACTATAAAATTTTATCAAAATGTCTAGCCAATAGACTGAAAGGGGTTTTAGGCACTGTTGTTCAAAAAGAACAGTCATATTGTGTTCCTGGTCGGACTATCATGGATAATTTGTTTTTACTAAGAGATGTCATTGATGTGTCAAGGAGGAATAAGCTAGATTTGGGAATTCTGTCTATTGACCAGGAGAAGGCTTTCGACAGAGTGGGCCACGATTATCTCTTCAAGGTGTTAAAGGCGTTTGGGTTTGGGGATCACTTTATTTCTGCCGTACGGCTGTTGTATGCAGGCGCTTCAGTGATGCTGAAAGTTGGGGGTTGTCTGAGCTGTCCGGTACCTGTTAGAAGAGGTATCAGGCAAGGTTGTCCACTCTCAGGGCAGCTCTACAGCCTAGCTATTGAGCCACTGTTGTGCTTATTAAGAAAAAATTTAAAGGGTATTGTAGTGCCGGGTGATCACACAGGGAGTATTTACTGCTTGTCAGCCTATGCTGATGATGTAACTGTTCTACTCTCGGGGAATAATGAGGTTTCTGTATTGTCTAACATCTTACAGGTATATGAGAGAGCCTCTTCAGCAAAGGTGAACTGGGCAAAAAGTGAGGGGTTTTTAATTGGGGAATGGGCTAAAGAGGGACCACCTTTACTACCAGGGGGTTTACAGTGGGGTAGGGAGGGGTTAAAATTTCTTGGGGTGTTTCTAGGCACAGAGGAGTACACTCAAAAGAATTGGTAGGGCGTGCTGGAAAAGGTGTCTGCTAAGTTGTCTAAGTGGAATTGGCTATTACCCGAGCTATCCTACAGGGGTAGGGTCTTGGTCACAAATAACCTGGCTGCCTCCATGCTGTGGCATAGACTGACTGTGTTGGAGCCCCCCAGTCAGCTGGTTAAGGAGCTCCAGAGCAAATTGGTGAACTTTTTTTTGGTCAGGACAACATTGGATCCCTGCCCCTGCGCTGTATCTGCCTGTTTGGGAAGGTGGTCAAGGTCTGGTGGACATAAGTAGTCGTCTGCATGCTTTTCGGCTGCAGGCAGCTCAAAGACTTCTCTACGGGACTGATGTGGTGTGGGCTGCAGCTGCTTGTGGTCTGCTAAGGGAGGGAACTCGGATGGGTTATGACCAACAACTTTTTCTGTTAAACCTTGAAGGGTTGGACTTGCACCAGCTGACTCCCTACTACAGGTCCATGTTGCGGGCCTGGCAAATGGCCTTCAAGGTCAGAAGGGTTACTGCACAAGCAGGGGAGTGGATAATGGGGGAACCCTTATTCCACAATAGCCTGTTGAGAACGAGGACCCTGTCATCTGCCAGTGTCCGGAGTTCTTTTGTTAGGGCTGGCATCTGTGTGCTGGCGCACCTGAGGAATGGAGGCAGTTGGAGAACTGCAACTGCACTGCAGCAGAGGACTGGCATCCAATCCATGCGCCTCTTGGAGAGGGTGCTAGAGGAACTTAAGTCAGCGCTGCCTGGGGCTTGTAGAGAGGCCCTGGAGTTACAGTCCCCAGCATGCTGGGAAGTGAACTATCAATGCCCATCATTATCGGTTCTACCTGCGGTGGGAGTGGGAGAAGATGACCATGAAGAGGGGTGGGGCACTTTTGGAGTCCCAGACGTAACGCCCTTCCAGGACTTCAATAAGAAAGCCCTCTACATGACCTGTGTTAAAGTCCAGTATCAGTCTGTGCTGAGGAGGAAAGCGGGGTGGAGGTGGTCAGAAGTGTTTGGGCCAGGTTTCTCCTTGAGGGGTTGTTGGAGGTCTTTTTATAAGCCTCCAATTGAAAAACGTACGGCCGATCTGCAGTGGAGGCTCGTTCACGGGGCTATAGCTACAAACAGACACGTGGCACACCTGAATCCAGCAGTTGGAAAACTCTGTCCTTTTTGTGGGGGGGATGAAACTATGGTGCACTTATTTTTAAATTGTAGGAGGTTAGGGGGACTTTTTGATCACCTCAGAGTGTGGATACAAAAACTTGGGGGCACTTTCACTGAAAAGTTTTTCATTAGTGGGCCTGTGTATAGTGCAAGGAAAAAGAATAAAATCTGTTTAATGAACTTCTTGATAGGCTCAGCCAAGATGGCTGTGTCTGTTCACAGAGGGTTTCAAAAGGAGAAAATAAAATAAACATATATTTTTGTACTATTTATCATCTTTAAGCTCCATAAATATTTATATATTTCTGTATCCATTCATGTGCACATTATCCAATATTATTTTTGCCCTTATTTGACTTTCTTTATGGTTTATGGTTTATTTTGATGTCGTCATGTCTTTTATGTTACTTCCTGTTTGCCACTTCCTGTTTGTAAGACCGCATGGTTTATATGAATGAAAGAGGTGGAAGTATTTCACTTCACGCAAGTCTGAAGTTGGCGTGCAAGTCGAAGGCTCCAAGGTTTCGCCAGGTTAAGGGCGATAAAGTTTCATTTCAAGCGTTTAAGCTCCAAGAAATCCATGCTCTGTCAACAAGCGGGAAAAGTGGTATCTGTTCTTTGTCTTTTGTCATTTTGAGTTTATCCAAGTTTTCAGTTTGTTGTGTGTGAGAGAATATGTGATTCAGCCTTGTTCGTGTTTTGTTTTTTGTCTTCAGTTCTACGTTGTTTTCGTGTCTACACTTCGAATGAATGTTTGTGCACAATAAACATCAGTAACCGGGAACCCGACTTTGCCTGTTGACTTGAGCTGGCACAATGGCTATTTGGAAAACCCGGAGAAACAAATTAATTGATGCTGGTTCCTGTGACCCAGTTGAGGTTTTTAAGGGGATGGTGGCTGCACGTGTGAATGTTGAATATGCCTACTATAAATTAATTGATGATGTTGATTGTTTTGTGGCTGTGTGGGAGGTAGGGGAAGTGTGCCATGTCACCGCTGATGGTACGGGTTAAATGTGTAATGAGGGAGGGGATACCGCCAAATTTTAGTGGTTTAAAAATGTAAGCTGTGCAGTGGACATGGTTTTGTAATTATTTGACAATGGTTTAATAAAGGAGTGTTAAACCTCTCTCTCTCTCTCTCCCTCTCTCTCTATCCCTCTCTCTCTCGCTCTCTCCCTCTCTCTCTCTCTCCCTCCCTCTCTCTCTCTCTCTCTCTCTCTCTCACACACACACACACACACACACACACACACATACACACAAACACACAGACACATATATTTCTTTAATCAGATTGTTAAATGTTTAGTATGCTTCATCACACACTCTTTGTGTCTTTGCTTACCCCAGTGTCTGTAATTTACAGTCTGGATTCCTGAGTAGAGCAGAGATCTGCTTCACTCCTGAGTCTCCTAGTTTATTACCACTCAGATACAGCACTCTCAGGTGTGAGGGGTTTGATGTCAGAGCTGAAGTCAGAGCAGCACAGCCCTCTTCTGTTATACTGCAGGACACAAGCCTTGACAGAGAGACAAAGAAAGAGAGAGAGAGAGAAAGCAGGATATGGAGTAATGTGAAAATCATGATATCCTTGTGATGACGCAAAGTTCATTTTACACTGGAGTATCCCTTTAATTACCATGACGTTCTTGCACTATGACCAGATCACCTGCATACTGTATTCCTGCTCTTATTTTGCACAGTGGACATCATTTCTTACAGATTATGTTGTTCAAACAAATTAAACCACTGATGAGAGTCTGCAGTGGGAGTCCTCCATGAGAGGAAGTACTAAAATGCCTGCAGTGCACAATTTTTGTTACATTACAGTTAGCAGACGTTTTATCCAACGCGACTTACAAGCAAGGACACTTACCTAAGTGTCTCCAGTGCACAGTTTTTGTTCTTCAGTCCATTACAGAGTTCTTGGACTCCAACATCTCCGATACTGTTGCCACTGAGATCCAGTTTCTTCACTTTTGAAGATGCTTTGCAGAGGACAGATGCCAGTGTTGTACAGCTCATTTCACTGAGCCTACAGCTGTTGAGCCTTTAAAGGAAAAACAGCCATCAGCAACTATAAACTCCATGAAAAGGACGATTTTGTATATTAATGCTATGCTCCAAAATAAAAAAAGAATCATACAATATATTTTTTGAGATCACTGATATCATACTTACAGAAGTGTTTGAGATGCTTCCACTACTGGCTTCAGCCTCAGGAGACCTTCATCAGACCTGACGTACTTCTTCAGGTCAAACACATCCAGCTTCTGGTCTGATGTCAGCAGCACAAACACCAGAGCTGACCACTGGCCAGGTGACAGCTGGGCTTCAGAAAGTGTCCCTGCACTCAGGAAGCTCTGGATCTCCTCCACTAAGGAGTGGTCATTCAGCTCATTCAGACAGTGGAAGAGGTTGATCACCCTCTCTGATGAAGGGACCTCCCTGATCTTGTCCTTAATGTAACTGATTGTTTCATCATTGCCTGTCTGCTTCTGTCCTCGCTGTAGTAGGCCATGCAGGAGAGTCTGGCTGGACTGCAGAGAAAGACCGAGAAGGAAACGGAGGAAGAGGTCAAAGCGCCCATCATTATACTCCAGAGCTTTGTCCACAGCACTCTTGTGTAAGATGGTCATGAGTTCTTCCCCAGAAGCACCTTGGTGTCTGGACAGCACATCTTTGTTATGGATTGCCATCATCAAAAACACATACAGCGCTGCAAGATACTCCTGGATACTCAGATGGATGAAGCAAAACACTTTTGCCTGAAAGATGCCGGATTCTTCTCGGAAGATCTGGGTGCAGACACCAGAGTGTACTGCTGCCTCTCTGACATCAATGCCACACTCTCTCAGGTCCTCTTCATAGAAGATCAGATTGCCCTTCTCCAACTGTTCGTAGGCCAGCTTTCCAAGATCAAGGATAAGTTTCTGGTTCCACTGTGGCTCAAGGTTGTGCATATTATCAAACTTTTGGGCCTTCTGTTTGGTTTGAAAGATAAGAAAATAAGTGTACATCTCTGTCAAAGTCTTTGGAATCTGTTTGTCTCCTGAAGAGCCTAGAATCACCTCAAGAACAGAAGCAGTAATCCAGCAAAACACTGGTATATGGCACATGATGTGGAGGCTCCTTGATAGTGCAATGTGGGAAATGATTCTGCTTGCAAGACTCTCATCATTGACCCTCTTCCTGAAGTACTCCTCCTTCTGTGAGTCATTGAACCCTTGTATCTCTGTGACAAGGTCAACACACTCAGGAGGAATCTGACTGGCTGCTGCTGGTCGAGAGGTTATCCAAAGAAGAGCAGAGGGAAGCAGATTGCCCTTGATGAGATTTGTCAGGAGTACATCCAGTGAAGTGACACCTGTCACATCGGTCCAACTTTCATTATTCTGAAAGTTTAGTTGGAGTCGACATTCATCCAGACCATCAAAGATAAACAGCATGTTATACTTCTCTTGGCTGCCAAAAGTTAACTGCTTTAGTTCTGGAAAGAAGTGATGAAGGAGATCCATCAAAGAGTGCTGTTTGTCTCTCATGAGGTTGAGCTCCCGAAAAGGCAATGGGAAAATGAAGTGGATCTCTTTGTTGTCTTTTTCCTCAGCCCAGTCCAGGATGTACTTCTGAATGGAGATGGTTTTGCCAATGCCAGCCACCCCCTTTGTCATAACTCTTCTGCTTGGTTTGTCTTGGCCAGATAAGGGCTTGAAGAGGTCACAGCATTTGATTGGTTTCTCCTGTCCAGGTGCTCTCTTAGTTATGGACTCAATCTGCCTGACTTCATGCTCCTCATTTACTGTTCCACTTCCTCCCTCTGTGATGTAGATCTCTGTGTAGATCTTTTCCAGCAGAGCTGAGCTTCCTTGTTTGGGGATTCCTTCAAACACAGTCTGATACTTGTTCTGGAGATTTCTTTTCAGCTCAATCTGACAAAGCACATCCAGCTCATCTGGGTCACAAACAAAATGAATAATGATTTGCCAACCACTGACACAAACAGTGACAGCTGTTCCTTTATCCTAACGATTATCCTAACGATATACTAATCTTACGTAATTGATACAAAAAATGGGATTGTCAAAATTAAAAAAAAAAGGGAGAATTCTTACTTTCTCTCAATTTGTCAGCAAGATCCTTTCTCTCCATCTTCCAGAGGAAGTGCAGTGCCATCTTGAGAGCCCCTTCTCTGGCATCATTCTTATCCCCCTCCTTCCTCTCAAAGTTTTCTTGGTAACCTGGACTGAGAATCCCCTTAAATCTCTGCAGCTCATTCTTCACAAAAGTGATGATGATCTCCTCAACCACCTAAAGTACCAACATATGACAACATACAGTGCCATTCACACAACCTTACTGGATGATAGAGCTCCTGGTGGTAATTATGTGTCTTAATTTGGCCTTTGACATATTTATACAGCCTGTGTGACTGCCTGTGTGAACCTGATGATGCTCTTTGTGAAAAGTGTTTATGTGGCAAATGACCAGACAGGTTGAGAGACTGCCAGCTAGAGTATTTTGTTTTCTACGGTTTATAGATTGTATTAAAGAAAAACCTAATAATTTAAGAATCCAGGATCATGTGACTGGGAGGAGACTTAACCTTGCCTGAGAGAGCTCAGGCCACACCTGAGTGAACCTGATGATGCTTGGGTATTTGTTTTAGACCCAATGTACTTTTATGTATTATGAGATTTAACCACACCTGAGAGATCTCAGGACACACCTGAGTGAACCCGATGATGCTCTTTGTGAAACGCGTTGTTGGCTCTGAATAAACACTAAAGTAAAGTCAAGCAGTGTGCGGTAGTCAGTCTTCTTTAAATCATCTAAACGCTCCTGTGTGCTACCAGCACCTGATCGATGCTGTACATGGAGATCTGAACCCCTGGCATCTACCAACCCTGTGCATTAGCAAGAACAGAGCTAGCATAATGACACAGGAGGTGAAACTGATACATTAATACTGTAGGTAAGGTGATCTATAGTACCTTTATGGCACCTAGAAAACTCAAGAAATACACGTAGTTATGAAAACAGCGGGACTGCTTAACATGGTGTACAGGTGAAAGCACACTATGCACAGTCACATACCTGGAATACACGAGTCAGATCCTGCTGCTCATTCTGACCACTGGTGTCTGGTTCATATCCTCTCCTTTCCTTTCTAAAGGCAAGAAAAGACCATTTACATAAACGTGGTGTGGCAGTGTGGCAGACTTGTGACCAAGAGCCAAAGGAGGCCGATTGGGATCCAGAGCTGAGAGGAGGAATGTGGGTGAAGAGCTCTTCAGGAGCTGGGAGAGGCACATGATGTTCCAGAACTGGTTACCATGGCAGAATCGTTCCAGAAGCGTTAAGAGCATTAAGCGTTAAGCATTAAGATTGTACTTATTGGCCAAAGCACCATTGGTTTTATTACATAACAATTATTCAGTTATAGGCATTTATTACATTATTGGCAATTATTACATTACCGGCTGCTACACGCCCCCTACAGGCAAACGCTGTAGAAAATGTGTTGTGGTCATTAAGAATTTGTTGTTCACCATTCAGAATATTTCATAAAAGTTGGAATATTACTTTAGGTTTTGGCAAAGTACTGTCTGCAGATGATGTACACCAAATGTCTTGACAATCAGATGAATGACCTCAGACTAGTTTGTCTACTTTTACAAACTGGGTGAGATGTTTGTGACAGAAAGGGTAATTTAGGACACATGCACCAAACAAGATGCCTTAACGTAGTCCATAAATGACCTTTTGCAGCCCAGAGTCACCTAGTAGAAATTGTAAATGTAAAAATTGGCATTGCAACGGAGAAGGTCATTATTGCCTTAAATTTGTATGTAGGATCACTACTTGTGTAAGCAAATTTTGTTTTATGAAAGTAATGCATTTTGGCTTGTAACTACAGAATAAACATTAATTCCAATTTACAATTTCAATTACAGAACAGATATTAATTCAATGGGGGGGGGCAGTAATTCTCTTTGTGATGGACTTCACAGCACAGCTTAGTGGTTATGCCATGTACCACTATGTAGAATGAGGAATGTGTGTTTATGTCCAGCTAAGACTGTAGGAGCTTGATACCTTTGGTCTAAGGGTGGCTCTCCCTCTCTGAAGTTGGGTGGTTCAAAGTCATGTGACCTGTCACTCTTCATGGACACACAGGTGTGTGTAGGCGACCCTGGTCTCTTCTCCATGACTCTGAGGAACAGAAAGAACCATCTGAGATCTAGAGTATGTTGTAGCGGTTCACACATGGACTAGAACACGGCACGTAGCCCACAGCCCCTGTGTCACACACTAGCATGGCAGATTCACACACAGACTTACCGTTTTTGTCAGTCATTTTCACACTTGTCTCAATGCAATGTCCACTTTTACAAACCTCCTAACACAGTGTGCTGTATCAACATCAGTTAACATTTGCTGCAAAATGCACTACAGCTACCCAAACTCTTCACTCTTCACCAACAACTGGTTCTGCTGTCGTAACTATAACACACGCTGTCGGTCAACAAGACTACAATGGCGCCCAATGTACAATAAGCTAAAAAATGCAAACAGCTTGATACCTTTGGTCTGAGGGCAGCTCTCCCTCTCTGAAGTTGGGTGGTTCAAAGTCATGTGACCTGTCACTCTTCATGGACACACAGGTGTGTGTAGGCGACCCTGGTCTCTTCTCCATGACTCTGAGGAACAGAAAGAACCATTTGAGATCTAGAGTATGTTGTAGCGCTTCACACATGGACTAGAACACGGCACGTAGCCCACAGCCCCTGTGTCACACACTAGCATGGCAGATTCACACACAGACTTACCGTTTTTGCCAATCATTTTCACACTTGTCTCAATGCAATGTCCACTTTTACAAACCTCTTAACACAGTGTGCTGTACCAACATACATCTGAGCATATCAGTTAACATTTGCTGCAAAATGCACTACAGCTACCAAAACTCTTCACTCTTTACCAACAATTAGTTTTGCTGTCGTAACTATAACACACGCCGTCGGTCAACAAGACTACAATGGTGCTCAGTGTACAATAAGCTAAAAAACGCAAACAGCTTGATACCTTTGGTCTGAGGGTGGCTCTCCCTCTCTGAAGTTGGGTGGTTCAAAGTCATGTGACCTGTCACTCTTCATGGACACACAGGTGTGTGTAGGTGACTCTGGTCTCTTCTCCATGACTCTGAGGAACAGAAAGAACCATTTGAGATCTAGACTATGTTGTAGCGGACTGAACTGAACATTTTCTTCACAATCATGTAAACACACATCATGTTGGACACACACAGCTACGGTAAGCATCATCTCTCTACAGTTTGTTGGAATGTCTCTTTGGTGTTCCTCGTGATGAGTCAATGTCCCTCGTATGTGATGTAAATTTATCCTCATTTTCTTTCTTTCTTCAGTCGTTCTCCTCCTGATGTCCTTATGTCTTCCTCTTTAAGCCCTCCCTCTTTGCTGTCCCTCCTCCTCCTCCTCTCACTACAACACTGCCTTCCATTTCCCTTCTAGACACACACAACACATTTAACTACCCTGGTGTCTATTCACAGAGCAACTGGTGAGTTTTGAGTTCTGGCCCCAAGTGCCTTGACACCTGATGGTTAGTCTGTGTTTGATTGTTATTCATGAAAGTAGCATTTTGCTGTAGAACACAGTGTTTTTACATGGCAAAGAAGTTGCAGTATGTTAGATTTCTGTGTCTGGAGTAAGAGGATATGCCTTGTGTGTTGCAAATCACTGTGTAGTATTTTGTAAAAAAAAAAAAAATGTGGAGCTGGGAATGTGATAACAGTGGGGGCAATCTGAGCTGCTGTTTTGGTGTTTGTTATGTTTCTAACATGTGCTAAAACATCCTGTAAGGTGCACCTTTCAGGAGAGGAGAGGAGCTTATCAACAAAGGGGAGGTGTTCTACACGCACATGTAGTAACTTGAGGAGTCCACTAGATGGCGGTGTAGTCTGTCTGACAGCAGCACCGAGTACACGGCTCTGACTGATAAGGCAGTCTTGGCGTTCCAGAACCTTGGGCGTGTTTACACGGGTCATTACAAAGTTCTTTGCAGACAGTTCTAACTGAGCTCAGTAACATGGTGCTCTTACTTCTGTTTTTCACAAAACACATAAGGACTGTCACAATGAATGGAATTTCCTTTCAGTTCCGGCAGATTTCCCCCCGCCCCCCGCATTTTTTTTTTCTCTATCAATATTATTTTACTCAGTTATGTGGGTAGCTTCCAATGTAGTAAAGTAAATACTTGGCTTAAAATGTACTCCAGTAAAAGTAAAATTACCCATTTCAAAAACTACTTACAAAATTACAAAGTACTCAATTACAGAAACTTGAGTAAATGTAA
>CM059284.1:230509-233009 GCA_030347295.1 Setipinna tenuifilis | reverse complement strand
AAATGAAATAATTAGCCACCTGTGCCTATGATCATGTAATGTGGGCAAAGCAAAATTATAAAATTACTTAGTAAATTAGTTAAAAAGGTGCAAGAATGCTCTTTAGCGACGGGATGGTGTAGACTACTTGGCGGGAGACAGTGCGCGTGAACTTTAACTGAACTTTAACCCAAAAGGCACTCCACATTGACAGGGACACGACAGTTTGAGCTTCAGGGTGAATATTGGTTTATTAACTTAAAATAACATTACTTTAGTACAGTTTAAAAGTATACAGAAAGTTAGTGTTTGTTATGTGATTTGCCACCATGTTTTGAGCTCTAAATTTTGAGACTTTTATCGGTAGTTTAGGTTTCATCGTTTACCTGGGATGCTAACTTTTTTTTTTACGATACTGCTTGAGGTTATCTTGGATGTACGTGGCCCACAGTCACCACCTGTTCATATTATTCATCGATTTCAGGTAACATTTCTGTTTTTACTCTCTTTGTGGCCATGTATCGATGTCATTAACGTTTGGGTTATTAAGGCTACGACTATGTCCATGTGAGTGGGCTAAGCAGGAAGCTAAAAATAGCTAACCAGTGTTGAATGTGTCGTTGTATTTGTCACCCCAGCACACTCTTATAATCTCATTTTGTTGAGTTCATTAACACGAGTACACACCCATAGTGCTCTTCTGTTGTGTGAATCAGCACAGAAACATACGTAGTTTCTCTCTGTTGAGTTTATTAGCTCGTCAGCAGGTCAAATAGAAAAGCTACACAGGGGCGGATGCTGGCAGGAGAGGTTGTCGCTATGGTTACGGATGCTCCGGTCTGGGCGTCTGCCGTGGGGTTTTTGGCCATCAAGCGCTAGGACGCCCCCTTGTGGTGGTCGGGCGCTGCATGTATTTATGGTCATACACTCGTCTTTGTGGTTAGCTGTCAGCGCTTAGCTCAGCAGAAAGCTGCTGCTGAGGTCCTGTCGTGTCGTGTCTAGGACAGCAGTGCAGAGTTCCATCTCCTGCCGCCAGGTGGCGCCCCTGCCCTGCCCTGTCCTGCCAGCCTCCTCTAGCACATCTTTCTATTCACTCACTTGGGACAAACGCAGTTGTCACGGTCAACTTGCTCACTTTTACTTCATCAGTAAAAAACAAAATACATGATTAAAACGTGTTAAAGGATGAATGGAAAAGAAATATAGACATATAAACATCTGTGAATGTGCAGCCGCTGTGGCTCGTGAAGAGGGAGCAGAACTCTCTGGGAGGACTGGGCTCTGGTTGGTAGATTGTGTGTGTGTGTGTGTGTGTTTGGGGGGGGGGGGGGGTTACTCTGCAAAATGTGAACATTTACTCGCCAATGACAAATAAATGGCAACATTCACTAGCCACTCAACAGAAAAAAAATGTTATTTTGTGTCCCCGAAATCTACCTGCCACTTTCAATATTTTATCAGCATTTGGCTGGTGCATGGTGCCTTGCTGCCAATTTTCCATCCCTGGGGTGCAGTCATAGTTCACATGATTGGGGTGTGTGGTCATAGTTCACATGATTGGGGGGTGTGGTCAGGCTCACAGGGTTTGGAGGTGTGGTCATAGTTCACATGATTGGGGTGTGTGGTCATAGTTCACATGATTGGGGGGTGCAGTCAGGGGTCACATGATTGGGGGTGCGGTCAGGGTTACATGATTGGGGGGTGCAGACACTTGTCAGCAGTAACCCCACATGAGGGCTCTCTATCATTATAACCCCCCCTCTCTGGGGGGCGGGGCAGGTTAGCCTGGTAAACCAGCCCCTCGTACTGTACCTCACTTCATTTACTACAGACGGTCTGGCTGTGGTTTCATTGACATGGTTGTCTCAGGCAACATCTTGCCTGACCAATCAGCGAACAGAGGGCGTTACGACCAGACATTAGCGATGTAAAGGCAGATGCAGTAATTTTAAATTTCACCCAAGTCTACACTTCGAGGAAGAAACTGTTCGCTGTATGGTCAGGCAGGATGCTGCCTGAGACAACCATGTCAATGAAACCAGTGCCACACCCTCTGTACAAATGAAGTGAAACATGAGGGGCTGGTTTGCCAGGCTAGGGGCAGGTAAGGAGTAAGGGCAGGTAAGAGGTTTGCTGGTCTGCTGTGATTGGCTCAGCATATTCCGATGTGTGTGTGTGTGTGAGTGTGTGTGTGTGAGCATGTGCGTGTGTGTGTAATCAGGGCTCAGTGTTTAGCGTGGTGGCCGGCGGTTTTCTAGTGCAATGAACATCTTGTCTCGTCACTACCAGTGATTAGTTTGTGTGTGTGCGTGCGTCTGTGTGTGTGTGTGTGTGTGTCACTACCAGTGATTAGTTTGTGTGTGTGCGTGCGTCTGTGTGTGTGTGTGTCACTACCAGTGATTAGTTTGTGTGTGTGCGTGCGTCTCTGTGTGTGTGTGTCACTACCAGTGATTAGTTTACATCAAACCTTTCTACAAAAAGCTGACTGGGGACACCAGTCTGAAGAGGGCCTCATTTACCG
>CM059284.1:223009-225509 GCA_030347295.1 Setipinna tenuifilis | reverse complement strand
AGGATAGGTCTAGGTCTACTCCAGCCTTACTGGGCACACAGGATAGGCCTACTCCAGTCTTACTGGGCACACAGGCTAGGTCTACTCCAGCCTTACTGGGCACACAGGATAGGCCTACTCCAGTCTTACTGGGCACACAGGCTAGGTCTACTCCAGCCTTACTGGGCACACAGGATAGGTCTAGGTCTACTCCAGTCTTACTGGGCACACAGGCTACGTCTACTCCAGCCTTACTGGGCACACAGGATAGGTCTAGGTCTACTCCAGCCTTACTGGGCACACAGGATAGGCCTACTCCAGCCTTACTGGGCACACAGGCTAGGTCTAGGTCTACTCCAGCCTTACTGGTCTAGGTCTACTCCAGCCTTACTGGGCACACAGGATAGGCCTACTCCAGCCTTACTGGGCACACAGGATAGGTCTACTCCAGCCTTACTGGTCTAGGTCTACTCCAGCCTTACTGGGCACACAGGATAGGCCTACTCCAGCCTTACTGGGCACACAGGATAGGCCTACTCCAGCCTTACTGGGCACACAGGATAGGTCTACTCCAGCCTTACTGGTCTAGGTCTACTCCAGCCTTACTGGGCACACAGGATAGGCCTACTCCAGCCTTACTGGGCACACAGGCTAGGTCTACTCCAGCCTTACTGGTCTAGGCCTACTCCAGCCTTACTGGGCACACAGGATAGGCCTACTCCAGCCTTACTGGGCACACAGGATAGGTCTACTCCAGCCTTACTGGTCTAGGTCTACTCCAGCCTTACTGGGCACACAGGATAGGCCTACTCCAGCCTTACTGGGCACACAGGCTAGGTCTACTCCAGCCTTACTGGTCTAGGTCTACTCCAGCCTTACTGGGCACACAGGATAGGCCTACTCCAGCCTTACTGGGCACACAGGATAGGCCTACTCCAGCCTTACTGGGCACACAGGATAGGTCTACTCCAGCCTTACTGGGCACACAGGATAGGTCTAGGTCTACTCCAGCCTTACTGGGCACACAGGATAGGTCTAGGCCTACTCCAGCCTTACTGGGCACACAGGATAGGTCTACTCCAGCCTTACTGGGCACACAGGATGATAACATGTCACAGTGGTGTCCAAATCCCTGTGCATGACAAATCATCAGTATAATTCATACAGTCATGAGTGTCATTAATGATCTTAGTGATAAAACAACAGTAGGTGCGTGTAACTGCTCATATTATTGATCACTAATGAAACAACAGTACGGGTGTGTAACTATTACATTAGGGGTGTAAAACTGATCACCTTTTTGACTGCTTATAATAATTGACAACAACCTTATTGATCAGTGATGATGAATGATGAATGTTGAGAAAACTCCTCTGTTGAAAGTTGGGGTCAGGAGGCCAGTGAGATTAAGAGGAACTGAAACCAACTGACTGAGCTGCAGCCGATAAAGAGCAATGTCAGACTAGGCCATTGGTTCCCAGACTTTTCTGCTGGGGCCCCCCCTTATGGACCTACGAATATTTTCGCGCCCCCCCCCCATCCACCGTCATAAACCAAGTTTTTTCGTCTATTAATGTTGCCAAAATTTACTTTGAAATTTACAGAAACAGTACAAATACACTCAATAACCATACAAATAATTGAATACTAACCAATAAAATGGTTATATTTTATATAAAAGCATTTTTTCAAAGTGTCTATGTGCAACAGCACTGTTTTAACCATTTCAATTTCAACTGCCCCTCACCTCCACGCCCCCCCCTGCAATACCGCCATGCCCCCCACTTTGGGAACCACTGGACTAGGCTATGTCACGCTATGTCAGTGAGATGAAGAGGAACTGAAACCAACTGACTGAGCTGCAGCGATAAAGATAAAGAGCTGGCCTTGCAGAAGCAGTCGCACGAGGTCAGCATTAGGTCAGCAGGAAGCTTGCGTGCATGACAAATAAGCTTGCTTTGCTTTGCAGAAGGGTTTATGCTAGCTTACAAGCACGGGGTCAAGAGTAGGTCACGCTATGTCACGCTAGGTCAGGCTATGTCAGGCTAGGCTAGGTCAGGCTATGTCAGACTATGTCACGCTATGTCAGGCTAGGTCAGGCTAGGCTAGGTCAGGCTATGTCAGGCTATGTCAGGCTAAGTCATGCTATGTCAGACTATGTCACGCTATGTCAGGCTAGGTCAGGCTATGTCACGCTATGTCAGGCTATGTCAGGCTAGGTCACGCTATGTCAGGCTATGTCACGCTATGTCAGGCTATGTCACGCTATGTCAGGCTAGGTCACGCTATGTCAGGCTATGTCAGGAGGTGACCTGCATGAGTAGTATAAAAGCCCAAGGCTTAGACAGCCTGTGCACTTCTCTTCTCTTCTTGCTGCTTAACGGCATCATAAGCGATACCCAGTGGCGGTTCTACAGTGTTTTACTCCCCGGGCGAGACCACCTCTCAGCACAGTAACTTAATTCTCCGTAATTTAAATCTTTAAACCTTTAACAAAAATAGGAGTATTGTCAGCCGGGCG
>CM059284.1:178009-203009 GCA_030347295.1 Setipinna tenuifilis | reverse complement strand
GTCCCTACTCCCCCCAGTGTCACACACACACACACACACACACACACACACCCAGTGTCCCTACTCCCTCACACACACACACACACACCCAGTGTCCCTACTCCCTCACACACACACACACGGTGTCCCCCCCCCCCCCCCCCCCCCCCCCGCCGTACTCGGTGCAGGAAGCCGAGCTACAGGGCCATGATCAGTAGTGGAGCCGCCGAGTGAAGTGCTTCGGCTTGGGCAGAGGGCCGGTCCGACACGTTGGGCATACACATACATACACACACACACACACACACACACACACCCGTGTCCCTACTCCCTCACACACATAGTGAAGTGCTTCGGCTTGGGCAGGGCCGGTCCGACACGTTTCCTAAAATGGGGGATAGGCTGCAATTCTCTAGATCATTGCCTAACACAATAAACATGACGGCAGCCTAACAAGATCGACTGTGACACACAGACAGTCCCACACACACACACACACACAAATCCTGCTTCTGCATCTCACACGAGCTGCAACGCCAGCGCTGGCTCGTGTAGTGGGCTACCGATCCTTAAAAGCACGAGCCGACTGCCGCCACTTCACCTCGAATGCGCCGCTACGGCAAACGATTCATGTTCGCCCGAGACTAATTAATCACGCCGCGTGACTACAGTACAGTTAAGAGAATTTGGATTCATAGCGGAGGCTACTCAAAGCCGATTGTTGCCAGTCTATTCATCGGTGTCCGTTGGACGTTCCGTCACGTTCCTACCTAAACAAAAGCGCGAGAGGTCGCACGGGCTCCTTACCCAGAAGATGATGTTGAATCCGAATATGAAGTATTTGATACAGCAGCTGACCTCGTGTCCTTTGAAGTGTTGCCCCGACATTCTGGCGGTCGTTCAGCATACGGTGCTCCTGAGACGCGCTAACGGGGCATTAAAGTCGCCTAACCGGGGCAAAAGCGGCAGGATCCGCGCTCCGGAGCTTCCAGTCCTGCTATGCACGAGCTCCTTACTGTCAGTAGCCGGTGGAACAGGACATTTTACTCCCAAATGTAAAGGGGACCGCGATGACCAACATAAACCGAGCACAGCTATATGTCCATTAGGAAAACCCACTTTCCGATGAAAGGAAAACAAAAAGCGCCCGACCGTCTGTCCAGTGGGGGAACACCGATATAGGTTATTCGTGTTTTATCCTCCAGACATGGCCGCCAGATTGACAGAGCTGTAAACCAATCAGCTTTGAGTAGGCTACGATTAACGGGAAATGCCCCCTCCCTCTGGTTGGAAAGAGCTATGTGTTTACAGCATAATAATAACAATAATAATAACAATAATAACACATAACCTGGGACATTGAATATGGAAAAATTGTCCTAATCACACTGTTGCCAAGAGTGTGGAAAACCTAACCTGCATGCTGAGAACCTTCCGGCTAATCAACAAGTAGCCGAATTAGATGCTCTGCCGTATTTCTGCCAAGCGCCTTGGTGATATCAGACAGCAGCCTGACGGTGGACCGTGGCCTAAATACCAACTCACGGCCCCTATCATGAGTAGGCCTAAATACCAGTGTAAAGATGTGGGTCTGCACACTGCCTCGTTTGCTCCAAAAGTTAAACTTTATTAGTTAAAAATGCAACGTTTCGATCCTTGTGGATCTTCATCGGGCATATGGACCATTTCTTCCTGTTACCCATATGCCTGATGAAGATCCACAAGGATCGAAACGTTGCATTTTTAACTAATAAAGTTTAACTTTTGGAGCAAACGAGGCAGTGTGCAGACCCACATCTTTACACTGTCTGACACTTTTGTCTTGTACCTGCCGACAAACTACTTGGATGTGCGCACCCACTCTCCACAACGTTAGGCCTAAATACCAACCTGTGTCCGTCTCTCACGGCCCCTATCATGAGTAGGCCTACATACCAACCTGTGTTTCTGCATTGGCGATCTTCTGGCTCATACAGGAACAGTGGTCATGGCCATTTCGTGTTGTCGGTTACACTTTATTTTGCTGTCCCTGTTACATCAATTACAGTGTCACAGAGTGTCATTAACAAAGTGCCACACAATGTAACATTATGTAATTACATTGTAACAGTGTAAGGACATTATATTAAACAAGCCTATTGTACGTTTTGCTATGTTTATATTGTTATGTTTTGTCATCATGTTTTATTGTCTTGTTTATAAGATGTTTAATGTTCACTGTGGGCCTAGGGAGCGCTGCAATTTCCAATTCTGTGTGTGCAACCTGTACATATGGCTTTTGACAATAAAGCTGACTTTGACTTTGACTTTGACTTTGAATATCACATGTTATTATGTGTAGATACTATAGATACCCTAAAATTAAAAGTAACCGTAAAATAAAGTGTTACCTGTGTTTCTCCTGTCAGTGCAGTAAAGTTAAACTGCAAAAGGCCACTGGCATGTCGCTTATAAGCCAATAGCTTAATACCACGCCCCATAGGCCTACACATCAGGCTTTCAGATAATTAGGTTCTCCTCTCCATACTACTCATGGACTCTGATGAAGATGGTTGATCCATCGAAACGTTAGTCCCAGCATGTTGTGCATGTAAGAAGTAATAACTCGCATCTGTGCTGCTCCGGTGTCTTCTCTTCTACAGCCACTGGCATGTCTCTGCTCCTCTGCACTATAGACCCATGTTTTACTGAAGACATCGCACAGTCAGCGCACTACCTACAACAAATAGCCTAGTTTTACAAAAAAAAACATGTGTGTGTGTGTTAGACACAGGCAGTAATATGAATATATATATATATTTGTTTATTAAATGTAGTGTATATTTAATGACCCTTACAGTATTGTATTTAGGTTATTGATGTATTTATATTGCAAAATAAAACTCCTTGTTATTGCTTTAACCTATTGTTGTTTATCGAAGGTACTTTAAAAAGACTGCATTAAAACCATCGACTGTGTGTGAGAATGAAACATTTACATATGCAGCACAACCTAATGCCCTCCTGTCCTCCACTGCAACACACTGCACACAACTGTGACTACGTGCAGCACCTGCCACCGTGTGGCCACAGTGGGTACTGCAGGTATGTGGTGCCACATCGTATGCTACTCAGTGCTGCCTCCCCTGGTCACTATGGGACGGTGCAAGCCTGATTAGTGTGTGTGTGTGTGTTTCTTAATATGCGTATAATATATACGTACTGATATGTATATTGTTCTGTTTGGTTTGCAACTAAATATGTACATTTATTAATGTATGTTTACATATTGTTGATTTTATAAAAAGTTTACAATGTTTATATTTTCATCAAAAAAATACTGAATTTTCTCTGCGCCATTTCCGGAGACACAAAACGAAACTAAATAAGACAACGGCATAATGGCGTGTATGAGCTGCGGGGAATGGCTGATAGTTTTACGTTAGTTTTTGCTACGTTTTTACATCGAAAAAAGCAACTGCAACTGACAGTGGAGGTCTGGCAACTACCTATCTGCCTGTGATCCGTTCCTTCAACGTGTTTTACTTCGATAGATAAAACGTAAACTTGTGTTATCAATCCAGGTAGGTGTGTGCGTCTTTTATTTAGGTCATGGCCTACCACGATATGATTTGAATTTGCAGTTACGTGTTAATATTCAAAGGTCACAATCACAAAGAGGCAAACGTGTAAAACGAATATGTGACACCGCTGTTTCATGTCCATTTGAATGCCTGTATGTCATATGTTGACTATTTCAGTCCGACTACGTCCGGACATTTGTTACTTGTGTCAAAAGCAGCAAGTCTGCGTGTAGACCACAAAAGGCAACGACACTTAAGTTGGCTCGGCATTTTTTTTTACATTTAAAGCAGGTGGACAATTACTTACTAAGTTAGGGCAGAATTTAAACCACGAACAAACCCGAGTAACTAAGTAAAGCTATTCGTCACACAGCCGTCTAAACTTCAACTTAGATTGGCGTTGGGGAAATGAACTATCGGTGTGGTGTCTTTAAAATTCATAGCACAAAAATGGAAGAAAGGGAGAAGACAGGACTGGATGCGTCTTAAAACAACGACTGCATTTTTACAGCTTTGTCTTTATTGCTCGCTCACTAAATACCATACTTTAGACAAGTGCATTGAAACTTCTCATTTGTGTAACCACGCCTTAAACTAAGGCACCAGAACTATTAGCACACTTTCTACTTTGCACTTTGTTTGCAATAAATTTACTCTTTTTTTCAAAACAGTGCACAGAACTTTGTAATGACGCGTGCGAACACGCCCAAGGTTCTGGAACGCCAAGACCGCCTTATCAGTCAGAGCAGCGTACTCGGTGCTGCTGTCAATCAGACTACACCGCCATCTAGTGGACTCCTCAAGTTACTACATGTGCGTGTAGAACACCTCCCCTTTGTAGATAAGCTCCTTGTCCATGTGTGAACCGCTACAACATAGTGTACATCTCAAATGGTTCTTTCTGTTCCTCAGAGTCATGGAGAAGAGACCAATCTCACCTACACACACCTGTGTGTCCATGAAGAGTGACAGGTCATATGACTTTGGACGACCCAACTTCAGAGAGGGAGATCCAGCCTCAGACCAAAGGTATCAAGCATGTGATTATTCAGACACAACAATCAAAAAACTTTGATCATAGAAATGTTACTTTGAAAGGCAAAAAAGCTTTTTGAGCTAAAATGTGCTTACTCTTTCTGTTCCTCAGAGTCATGGAGAGGAGACCAGCGTCGCCTACACACACCTGTGTGTCCATGAAGAGTGACCGGTCATATGACTTTGGACGACCCAACTTCAGAGAAGGAGATCCAGCCTCAGACCAAAGGTATCAAGCTGTTTGCGTTTTTTAGCTTATTGTACACTGAGCGCCATTGTAGTCTTGCTTGCATGTGTTATCGTTACGACAGCAGAACTAGTTGTTGGTGAAGAGTTTGGGTAGCTGTAGTGCATTTTTCAGCAAATGTTAACTGATATGCTCAGATGTATGTTGGTACAGCACACTGTGTTAAGAGGTTTGTAAAAGTGGACATTGCATTGAGACAAGTGGGAAAATGATTGGCAAAAACTGTAAGTCTGTGTGTGAATCTGCCAGGTCATATGACTTTGGACGACCCAACTTCAGAGAGGGAGAGCCATCCTCAGACCAAAGGTATCAAGCATGTGATTATTCAGACACAACAATCAAAAAACTTTGATCATAGAAATGTTACTTTGAAAGGGAAAAAAACCTGTTTTTTTGCCTTTTTTGCCTTTTTCATAACTACGAGTTTTCTAGGTACTATAAAGGTACTATAGATCACCTTACCTACAGTATTAATCTATCAGTGTGCTTACTTCCCATGTGACATGTCTCCCTTCTTTGGAGGATGAGTAAAATGGAAGGCTCTTCAAAAATATGTGGTCAGATGACCATTTTTTTCTGTGGTTTTCTAGAAACAAGAGGTGGCACAAATCACCCCACTTTCCCCTACAGACCACAAATAATATTGAAACAGTCGCACAACATGGGCTGAATGGGCCAATCAAAACAACAGGCAATGACAAGTGTGTTTTAAGGCAACTTTAGCCTAGTAACTACCATTCTAACATGTCTTTTCCATTGGCACAAATCAATAAATACACTGATCACAAACGTTTAGGATTTGTTTAGTTTTAAACCAACATTTGCAATTCTGCAAGTCATTAATTAAGCTAACTGATGTAGCCTTATCTTATCGTCCTACCAGTATAACCTCTTTTCTGATAAAATCAGTCAACATAAATAGGCTTACACTACTGGCAACACAATAAATACAGACAGAAACTTGTAGGATTTTCTCCAGTTTTAACCACACAGGGTCAATGTGAAAGGTACAGGCAGCCCAGTAATTAATCTGCAGTGTGAAAAGGCCTCTTGTGAATCTGCTATGCTAGTGTGTGACACAGGGGCTGTGGGCTATGTGCCGTGTTCTAGTTCATGTGTGAACCGCTACAACATACTCTACATCTCAAATGCTTCTTTCTGTTCCTCAGAGTCATGGAGAAGAGACCAGCGTCGCCTACACACACCTGTGTGTCTATGAAGAGTGACAGGTCATATGACTTTGGACGACCCAACTTCAGAGAGGAAGAGCCACCCTCAGACCAAAGGTTGTAATTACGTTGCAAAAACTAAAGCCTTTTAAACTAACATGCCAATCTATTTAAGCATAGGTCGTAATTACACTGCATCCTCTGTTGCAATATTGCAACGTTCATGCCACCCCACATACTGAATGGTCAACAAATCCTTAACAACCACAGCACATTTTCTACAGTGTTTGCCTGTAAGGGGGGCGCCCATCGCTATGACTTGGATCACTATAGGAGTTGGATCGCTACAGTAGTAGTATAGTAGATTTTGCCTGTAGGGGGCGCCAATTGCTATAGGAGTTGAAAACTAGAACCAGTTGTGTGTGTTAACTCTCCAGTTGTTGCACCCAAAAAACATGATGCACACATCCCAAGGTGGTGTATACACTCCACCCATAAATGTCATTTGCAGTGTGGTGCCACCTTGTGAACATTATCTTGTTTTTTATCTTTAGAAAGCAAAGGAGAGGATATGAACCAGACACCAGTGGTCAGAATGAGCAGCAGGATCTGACTCGTGTATTCCAGGTATGTGACTGTGCATAGTGTGCTTCCATCTGTACAGCATGTTAAGCAATCCTGCTGTTTTCATAACTACGTGTATTTCTTGAGTTTTCTAGGGTACCATAAAGGTACTATAGATCACCTTACCTACAGTATTAATCTATCAGTTTTACCTCCTGTGTCATTATGCTAGCTCTGTTCTTGCTAATGCACAGGGTTGCTAGATGCCAGGGGTTCAGATCTCCATGTACAGCATCGATCAGGTGCTGGTAGCACACAGGAGCATTTAGGTGATTTAAAGAGGAATGACTAGCGCACACTGCTTGACTTTACTTTAGTGTTCATTCAACGCGTCTCACTTAGAGCATCATCGGGTTCACTCAGGTGTGGCCTGAGCTCTCTCAGGTGTGGTTAAATCTCCTCCCCGGAGCGTTAAGATTTAAAGAGGAATGACTAGCGCACACTGCTTTTAGCGCACACTGCTTTTTACATTTGCATTTGGCCAAAAGCGACTTACAAGAAGGAGGACATAAGCAACCGAGGTGAAGAAGACACAGAGTGTCTTCTTCAGAGACACAGAGACACAGTGCTGGACTTTACTATAGTGTTTATTTAGAGCCAACAACGCGTTTCACAAAGAGCATCATCAGGTTCACTCAGGTGTGTCCTGAGATCTCTCAGGTGAGGTTAAATCTCATAATACATAAAAGTACATTGGGTCTAAAACAAATACCCAAGCATCATCAGGTTCACTCAGGTGTGGCCTGAGCTCTCTCAGGTGAGGTTACATCTCCTCCCAGTCACGTGATCCTGGACTCTTAGATTATTAGGGTTTTCTTTAATGCAATCTATACACCCCACTGTACAACACACCACTACACAATACATAGAAATGCATAGTGTCTAAAAACAAATACCCGACATCAGTCATGTTAGAGTTTGATGGTTTTGAAGTCAATTCGGTTGCGTTGTGTTTCTCATCAGAAATAGAAGACTGGACTCTTCTTGTTGAATCAGGATCGATGATTTATTATAAATAGATGGAATATAGAGAAAATGAAATAAACTGATTGTAACAAAACAAAGTTTAGAAGACTAAGAGTCTATCTATCCTCTGGTTCTTACAACACTCTTCCACCTTCACCGCAAAGTTCAGGCAGGCTAAGCTTTCTGTAAGATGTTGTCTCTATGCTGGTTCGATCCGTCTTCTTCGGGACAAGACAACGTGAGGTAGATATACTCAGAACACCACTTGTCTAAAACAGTGGAAAATAACTAGAACATTTTCTATGTCTAGAAGGGCATACTTTGTATGGGCATAGTTCATGGACACTCGTAGTGCTCGGTTTAGGATGGAGTAAACATTCTAATAACCCAAATAGGTGCATCTACTAGGCCCTGCACCTGTGCTCGTTCATGTTATCAGTTAGTGGCCTGGCGCCAGCTCAGTTTAGTCTAGCAGTCTAACACAGACCCTTACTGCACAGAGAGAAAATCAGAGTACAGTTGAAAGCTATTCATTTGACAGAATACAGAAAATCATGTAAAATTCTACAGTCAATAATCCTGTAAATCGATACACATAATTAGAAAGTACAAGGAGCCCTATCTTGCTATTTAATACCCTATCTTCCAACCAACGACACCTCCTTCATGTTATTTAATACAGATGACACCTCCTTCATGCTATTTAATACAGATGACACCTCCTTCATGCTATTTAATACAGATGATGTGTGAATGCCACTGTATGTTGCTGTGTCACTTAAAGAAGGACATGTGCGGCATCGTAGACCTTATATGAATAATATTAATGTAAGATTATATAAATATAAGATTGCATCAGTAGAACAGATTCTGTATATGCCTGAACTCAAACATTCCTACTCACATATTTACTATAATGTCCACTCATTAACTGCACGAGTGAGTCTAAGGATGCCACTTTGGACTAGAGGACACCTACTGTTGACCTCTTCCTCCAGTGGGTGCTATGGTGTGCTTGGATGCTTAAACTCTTAAAGTCTTCAACTCAAATACGTTCTGGGACATTTTTTCACTCTGATTTTTATAAATTTATTGAGAAGTGTACAGTACAGAATCAAATTTCTATGTCAGAATTAACCCGTAAAGTGCTGCCAAAGAGAGCACTTTGTCACATCCCCTTATAGAAGCGTTCACAAAGAGCTTTAGTTTAGTTTTTTTCATTTTTTTGAATTTCTACTCTGTGTCAATCACACAGTGGAATTACTGTAGTAGACATAAATGCTGAAGAATAAACCAAGACACATCCCATAATAGTACACAGAGGGTGTAAAAGGGTTGTTATGTTGTTGTTATCCATTTATTAGTTTTTGTGTAAATTTAGTAACGGGCAAAAAAAGAAACCAACATCCACACCTCCTTCATGCTGGTATTACTTAATAAAGATTTTAAAAGGCCTGATGTTGTTGTGTGAATGCCGCTGTATGTTGCTGTGTCACTTAAAGAAGGACATGTGTGTGGTACTTCAGGTGTTTGAGGAGAAGATCATCACTTTTGTGAAGAATGAGCTGCAGAGATATAAGAGGATTCTCAGTCCAGGTTACCAAGAAAACTTTGAGAGGAAAGAGGGGGATGAGAGTGATGCCAGAGAAGGGGCTCTCAAGATGGCACTGCACTTCCTCTGGAAGATGGAGAGAAAGGATCTTGCTGACAAATTAAGAGAAAGTAAGAATTTTCCCTTTATTGACATGTGCATTTATTTCTCTCAATTACATACGATTATTATATCGTTAGGATAAAGGAACAGCTGTCATTGTTTGTGTGAGAAGTTGGAAAATCATTATTCATTTTGTTTGTGCCCCAGATGAGCTGGATGTGCTTTGTCAGATTGAGCTGAAAAGAAATCTCAAGAACAAGTACCAGACTGTGTTTGAAGGAATCCCCAAACAAGGAAGCTCGGCTCTGCTGGAAAAGATCTACACAGATATATACATCACAGAGGGAGGAAGTGGAACAGTAAATGAGGAGCATGAAGTCAGGCAGATTGAGTCCATGACTAAGAGACCACCTGGACAGGAGAAACCAATCAAATGCTGTGACCTCTTCAAGCCCTTACCTGGCCAAGACAAACCAAGTAGAAGAGTTTTGACAAAGGGGGTGGCTGGCATTGGCAAAACCATCTCCATTCAGAAGTACATCCTGGACTGGGCTGAGGAAAAAGACAACACAGAGATCCAGTTCATTTTCCCATTGCCTTTTCGGGAGCTCAACCTTATGAGAGACAAACAGCACTCTTTGATGGACCTCCTTCATCACTTCTTTCCAGAACTAAAGCAGTTGACTTTATGCCGCCAAGAGAAGTACAAAGTGCTGTTTGTCTTTGATGGTCTGGATGAATGTCGTCTCCAACTAAACTTTCAGAATAATGAAAGTTGGACCGATGTGACAGGTGTCACTTCACTGGATGTACTCCTGACAAATCTCATCAGGGGCAATCTGCTTCCCTCTGCTCTACTTTGGATAACCTCTCGACCAGCAGCAGCCAGTCAGATTCCTCCTGAGTGTGTTGACCTTGTCACAGAGGTACAAGGGTTCAATGACTCACAGAAGGAGGAGTACTTCAGGAAGAGGGTCAATGATGAGAGTCTTGCAAGCAGAATCATTTCCCACATTGCACTATCAAGGAGCCTCCACATCATGTGCCACATACCAGTGTTTTGCTGGATTACTGCTTCTGTTCTTGAGGTGATTGTAGGATGGTCAGGAGACAAACAGATTCCAAAGACTTTGACAGAGATGTATACTTATTTCCTTATCTTTCAAACCAACCAGACGGCCCAAAAGTTTGACAATGTGCACAACCTTGAGCCACAATGGAACAGCAATCTTATCCTTGATCTTGGAAAGCTGGCCTACGAACAGTTGGAGAAGGGCAATCTGATCTTCTATGAAGACGACTTGAGAGAGTGTGGCATTGATGTCAGAGAGGCAGCAGTACACTCTGGTGTCTGCACCCAGATCTTCCGAGAAGAATATGGCATCTTTCAAGCAACAGTGTTTTGCTTCATCCATCTGAGTATCCAGGAGTATCTTGCAGCTCTGTATGTGTTTTTGATGATGGCAGTCCAAGAGAAAGATGTGCTGTCCAGACACCAAGGTGCTTCTGGGGAAGAACCCATGACCATCTTACACAAGAGTGCTGTGGACAAAGCTCTGGAGTATAATGATGGGCGCTTTGACCTCTTCCTCCGTTTCCTTCTCGGTCTTTCTCTGGAGTCCAGCCAGACTCTCCTGCATGGCCTACTACAGCGAGGACAGAAGCAGACAGGCAATGATAACACAATCAGTTACATTAAGGACAAGATCAGGGAGGTCCCTTCATCAGAGAGGGTGATCAACCTCTTCCACTGTCTGAATGAACTGAATGACCACTCCTTAGTGGAGGAGATCCAGAGCTTCCTGAGTGCAGGGACACTTTCTGAAGCCCAGCTATCACCTGGCCAGTGGTCAGCTCTGGTGTTTGTGCTGCTGACATCAGACCAGAAGCTGGAAGTGTTTGACCTGAAGAAGTACGTCAGGTCTGATGAAGGTCTCCTGAGGCTGAAGCCAGTAGTGGAAGCAACTCAAACACTTCTGTAAGTATGATCTCAGTGATTTCAGAAATATATTGTATGATTCTTTTTTTTATTTTGGAGCATGGCATTAACATACAAAATCGTCCTTTTCATGGAGTTTACAGTTGCTGATGGCTGTTTTTCCTTTAAAGGCTCAACAGCTGTAGGCTCAGTGAAATGAGCTGTACAACACTGGCATCTGTCCTCTGCAAAGCATCTTCAAAAGTGAAGACACTGGATCTCAGCTGCAACAGTATCGGAGATGTTGGAGTGCAAGAACTCTGTAATGGACTGAAGAACAAAAACTGTGCACTGGAGACACTTAGGTAAGACATTTCAGTACTTCAGTATTCCTCGGTAATCAGCTCTTTGGGTTCATACATACCTCACTAGAAGTCCTACAGACAGATCTAAGTCAAAGTCACACACATTCTTGTTTTTAATATTAAAACTAACTGAGAGTCATCATACGTAGGTTATAAAACGGTCATATAAAACGTATATAAAGAGTGCATTTTATCCCAATAGATGTTTTTGGACATGTTTCTATGCTAATATTACTAAAAGGGCATTTTAAACAACAGCCAATAACATTAGACTCTTCTCTGTAGACTTTCAGACTGTGGTGTAACAGGAGAAGGATATGCTGCTCTGGCCTCAGCTCTCAAATTAAACCCCTCACACCTGGAGGAGCTGGACCTGAGAGGAAACGACCCTGGAGACTCTGGAGTGAAGCTCCTCACTGATTTGTTGCAGGATCCTGCCTCTAAACTTCAGACACTGAGGTAAGATCATAACACATAACACATCTGCCAGTGTCGCCTGGTGCAGCTTTCTGAGATGCTGATTTTGGTTTATTAAGCCATCGCTATTTCACTTCCTACTTATTTTTACTTTTTACTGTTTTACTTACTTTACTTTTAAGCTGTTATTATGTTTGCCATTATAAAGTATATTGTCAGGGTAGATGCAGGTTTCATGCATAAAAAGATTTCATTATGACCGTTTTTTTTTTTTTTTTTTTCACCGTTGTAAGGACACTGAAAGACTGGGAGACATGAAACATGGTGGGGATGTAGCCCCATTCCGATGATACGTCCAGGGCGCTGCGATCCGCTCACACAAATCGTCTCTCTGTACCCTCGCCTCTCACAAAACGAGGTCACTCTAAACTCTTCTCTGTGGTTGTTCCCAAATGGTGGAACGACCTACCAGTTGCGACAAGAACAGCAACATTCCTCCCTACCTTTAAAAAACTTGTAAAAACTCTTCTTTTCCGAGAGTGCTTCCCTTCCTAATAAAACTAACAATCACTAAACCAACTCTCTCTTTCTCTATCCCTATGTGGAAGTACAGTATGTCTGTAGTGTCCCTGCCCCGGCAAACTTATTCAGACACATGCACCTCCCTGTATGTATAAAGATTGTCTGCTTACTCTGTTTCCCTTTACACCTCTGTTTGCTTGTGTCCTCCTTTTTTGTAAGTCACTTTGGAAAAAAGCGTCTGCCAAATGCAACGTAATGTAATGTAATGTAAATGCGGAACAGAAGGTTTTAGTGGATGGACCACCCAACCTCTCCACTGCACCCCTAAAAAGCCAGGGAGACAGAAATCAGATTTAACCGTTGGAGTTAAGAAGACCAACAAGGCTCAACAAATATATACAGTATAAATAACTTGCTATGTAGTGCCACCTAAAAAGAGTTAGCATCTAAAACGATCTAAGTCAAATGATAATGGGATGTTTTTCTGCTGTCTCTGCAGGTTGTTGAAGAGTGATGCTGCAGAGGAGGCCTGTGTGTATCTGACTTCAGTTCTGGGTAGAAACCCTTTACTCCTGACAGAGCTGAATCTGAGTGGGAAGATACCAGGAGACTCAGGAGTGAAGCAGATCTGTGCTCTACTGGAGGACTCCCACTGCAGACTCAAGACACTCCAGTTAGTGGTTTAATTTGTTTGAACAGCATTATTTGTAAGAAATTATGTCCAATCTGTAAAATAAAAACAGGAATACAGTTTGCAGGTGGTATGGTCATAGTGCAGTGATGGTAATTAATACATTAATTAATGTGTTGTTTTGGGTATTATAATTTCAGGGAACTTACAAACTTGTTTCTAAAGAAGAACAACTATCCCAAACAAACCATTTTTATGGCTGTATGTCAACCATGAGTTTGTGATGTAACAGCTCCACGGGAAGTAGTTGTTAGCTAGTTAGCATTGACCCCTTGTAGCCTCAGTGCTGTGCTGACTGTAGATCCCCAACACTGCCTGTGATAGTGTGCTAGCCATATGGTGTATCTGTGGTAGTGTGCTAGCCATATGAAGTGTGCTGCCTGTGGTAGTGTGCTAGCCATATGAAGTGTGTCTGTGGTAGTGTGCTAGCCATATGAAGTGTACTGCATGTGGTAGTGTGCTAGCCATATGAAGTGTGTCTGTGGTAGTGTGCTAGCCATATGTAGTGTGTCTGTAGTAGTGTGCTAGCCATATGTAGTGTGTGTCTGTGGTAGTGTGCTAGCCATATGAAGTGTGTGTCTGTGGTAGTGTGCTAGCCATATGAAGTGTGTGTCTGTGGTAGTGTGCTAGCCATATGTAGTGTATCTGTGGTAGTGTGCTAGCCATATGTAGTGTGTGTCTGTGGTAGTGTGCTAGCCATATGTAGTGTGTGTCTGTGGTAGTGTGCTAGCCATATGTAGTGTGTGTCTGTAGTAGTGTGCTAGCCATATGTAGTGTATCTGTGGTAGTGTGCTAGCCATATGAAGTGTGTGTCTGTGGTAGTGTGCTAGCCATATGAAGTGTGTGTCTGTGGTAGTGTGCTAGCCATATGTAGTGTGTGTCTGTGGTAGTGTGCTAGCCATATGAAGTGTGTGTCTGTAGTAGTATGCTAGCCATATATAGTGTGTCTGTGGTAGTGTGCTAGCCATATGTAGTGTGTCTGTGGTAGTGTGCTAGCCATATGTAGTGTGTGTCTGTAGTAGTGTGCTAGCCATATGTAGTGTGTGTCTGTGGTAGTGTGCTCAACATCAAAGTCATCTTTATTGTCAAAAACCATGTGTACAGGTTGCACACAGAATTTGAAATTGTAGTGCTCCCTAGGCCCACAGTGAACATTAAACATCTTATAAACAACACAATAAAATATGATGACAAAACATAATATAAACATAGCAAAGACTGCAGTAGGCTTGTATATGATACAAATAGGTAAACACACAATGTGTACCGAGACACAAACACACACACACACACACTCACACACGTACATACATTCGTGCACACACACACACACACACACACATTTGAGTTCAGTTCATGAAGCTGTTCCTATTATAGATCTCTCTCATATACACACACAAGCTTGCGCCCACACGCACACACATTTGAGTTCATGGATCTCACACACACATACCCTTAATGAAGCTGTTACAGACCTCACACACACACACATATATACATACACATGTACACACATGCACACACACACACACAAGTTGTTCCCATCAGTCTCAACAGTCTGTGTGTGTGTGTGTGTGTGAGTGTGTGTGTGTGTGTGTCTGTGTGTGTGTTTGTTGGGTCTGTGCATTTCTGTGTTACTGCTCTATCTCTCGCTCTCTCCCTCACTCTCAAGTAAACACACAATGTGTAGCGTAATAACGCTCAAATGGTGCATTTAAGCAGCGATGTCATTGGTTGTAGTGCAAAAAGAAAGCTGTACATTGACATTACTGTGGAGCAGTGGGAGAGGAACTCCACAGTGGTAACCATGGTGAGGAAAGAGACACAGAGTGTGTGATGAAGCAAACTAAACACCATTATAATCGTCATGGAAACACCACTCCAAATACTGCATCAAGTGCCCTGATTATAGTAATGCAATATAGGTCTGTGTGTATGTGTGTGTGTGTGTGTGTGTGTGTGTGTGATGAAGCATACTAAACATCAAGCATCCATATTGCTACAATGATACCATAATCTCTGATCTGATTAAAGGTGTGTGTGTGTGTGTGTGTACTATGATGTGTTACATAGTGTGTGTGTGTGTGTGTGTGTGTGTGTGTGTGTGTGTGTGTCTATCCATTAATGGTGTGTGTGTGTGTGTTTGTGCACTCAGACATCTTTTCTGTCTGTGAGGGTAGAGATGTGTGTAGTATGATGTGTTATATAGTGTGTGTGTGTGTGTGTGTGTGTGTGTGCATTTGTATGTGTGCTTGTGTGTGTGTGTGTGTGTGCATTTCTGAATTACTTAGCGTCCTTCTCTCCATATTTCTACAATGGTACCATGATCTTTGATCTGATTAAAGGTGTGTGTGTGTGTGTGTGTTTGTGTGTGTGTCTGTCCATTAATGGTGTGTGTGTGTGTGAGAGAGTCTGTCTGTCTGTCTATCAATTAATGGTGTGTGTGTTTGGTGTGTGTTTGTGCACTCAGGCATCTTTTCTGTCTGTGAGGGTAGAGATGCATGTAGTATGATGTGTTACATAGTGTGTGTGTGTGTGTGTGTGTGTGTGTGTGTGTGTGTGTCTGTCTGTCTGTCTGTCCATTAATGGATAGTGAGGGTAGAGATGTGTGTAGTATGATGTGTTATATATAGTGTGTGTGTGTGTGTGTGTGTGTGTGTGTGTGTGTGTGTGTGCGCATTTCTGAATTACTTAGCGTCCTTCTCTCTCTCTCTCTCTCTCTCTCTCTCTCTCTCTCTCTCTCTCTCCAGGCTTAGGTCCTGCAGTATAACAGAAGAGGGCTGTGCTGCTCTGACTTCAGCTCTGACATCAAACCCCTCACACCTGATAGATCTGCATCTGGATGGTAATAAACTAGGAGACTCAGGAGTGAAGCAGATCTCTGCTCTACTCAGGAATCCAGACTGTAAACTACAGAGACTGCGGTAAGCAAAGAGACACAGAGTGTGTGATGAAGCAAACTAAACACCATTATAATCGTCATGGAAACACCACTCCAAATACTGCATCAAGTGCCCTGATTATAGTAATGCAATATAGGTCTGTGTGTATGTGTGTGTGTGTGTGTGTGTGTGTGTGTGTGTGTGATGAAGCATACTAAACATCAAGCATCCATATTGCTACAATGATACCATAATCTCTGATCTGATTAAAGGTGTGTGTGTGTGTGTGTGTGCTATGATGTATTACATAGTGTGTGTGTGTGTGTGTGTGTGTGTGTGTGTGTGTGTGTGTGTGTGTGTGTGTGTGTGTGTGTGTGTCTATCCATTAATGGTGTGTGTGTGTGTGTTTGTGCACTCAGACATCTTTTCTGTCTGTGAGGGTAGAGATGTGTGTAGTATGATGTGTTATATAGTGTGTGTGTGTGTGTGTGTGTGTTGCGCGCACTGTCATTGGTGGTGGAGGTGATGTGTCACAGAAGCCGCGGGTGATTGAAAATATGCAAACAGCTGATTAAATGGGAGGGTGCACTCACCGGAGTGAAATGGTTGTCACTGGTGGTTGGTCGCTTGCACTGTCGGTAATTCCAAATAGCGTGTTGACGTTTCATAAAACGGGAACGAGCACGGTTATGAGTGAGTAACATCCAACCTGCATGCTGACTGAGCAAGACGCCACTGGTAAGGTGCTGCTTAAAATCCGTTTTTTAGCGTTGTGTTTGCAATATATGCTGCCGCCGATGCTGCTGTTGTTATAATTTGGACTGATGTTTTAAACTTTGTCCTGTTGTTAATAACGTGGCGATCGCTTTTAATCCGGTGTTTACCGTCTTTGCATTGAAGATTGTTTGCCGGTACAAACTTTTTGAAGGGTGCGTTTGTCACTTCCTGGTTTTGGTGAACGGCATGATGGGAAATGTAGGACTTCGGTCACGGGGCTTGACACTCGTAATGGTTTGCTATTGCTGCAGTGGAATTCAGCTTCTGATTGCATATGATTTTACTTTGTACATTTCAATAGTGCAACAGTTTCCATTGTCTATTGGCGTAACTATATTGTGGGTTTAAAAGTCAAGTATATTAACATGAGTTATTTCTACAATATTATTTATATGCTGGTGCTTTATGTTAAATGCTTCTAAATGATGCATAGCTTATAAAATATATATTTATATGGATGTATTTATTTAATTGTATTTATATGTGCACCTATTTATTAATATTTATTTACATTTCAAATGAATCAAGCACAAGCACTTTGGTATTTTCCGCAGGTTTATAACCTAATGTCCTAGTGTTGCAATGTGGATGTAAATATAAAGAAAGGAAAAATAAATCATCACATGAAGACATTTGAGTTATCCAATCGCTTGCTCTCTCAGCACCCATTCGGCGGGGTAAACTAAAGAACGCCGAACAGTTATAAACCAAGGCTACTCCCCAGGAGTTATAAACCAAGGCTACTCCCCAGGAGTTATAAACCAAGGCTACTCCCCAGGAGTTATAAACTCAAAGACACTAAAACAAATCACAAGCTCCTCTGAATTAACTGCTGCCTACCTGGACATCCAAGTTCAGCCATCCACCCTGCCTGTTGGAAAGGAACATTAACTGAATTGTAAAAACTGTTCCCTAATCAGCTAAAAAAAAAGGAGGAAATAATGGCAGATCTGGAAAAACTTAAAAGTGCGAGATCCAGAGCACAAGCAGCCTTTACAAAAAGAGGCAATGCACTCATCAAGCCCGGTCTTTTGGAGCCCTTGGAAATCCTAAATGAGTGGAAACTGTTCAAGACTGACTTCACAAAGCTGACAGACAGCGGTTATGAGTACGCGGAGGCTCTAAGAGAGGCTGATGATGAAACTACTGCTGTTGTGATTGGTACAAAAACTGCTGAATGCGAGGACCGATACCTGGAGGTGAAGACTGCTACTCAGAAGATTTTCTGGGAGAGGCATGCGGAGCAGGCCTTCACCACGCAAGCCAAGACTACAGAGTCTGCGATTGCCAGTGCTGAACAGGAGGAGCAAGACCCCTTGAGGGCAATAAAGGATCGCAGGCTCAGAAACCGGGGCCTCGGCCGTGAAGTTGCCGATCTGTTGGACATGATAAATGACTGGGGAGAATTAGTCCCTGGGCCAACAGCACTAGATATGAAAACTGAGTACAAGAATCTGAAGAGAAGAGTGGTGGCTTTGGAGGATAGGCTTGAGGAGGACGAAGAGGAGTTGAGAAGAGGACGCAGGAGAGTAGCTGGAGATGAAGGCATTTTGCTTGGTTACCCAGCAATCAAAGACTCTTCGTTCATATCACTCCCCGATATGTCAGAGCTCAGGCTAAAGCCCAAAGAGGAATCCGACTTGCAGGCCCAGTCACCGGCCCAGCCACCCCTTCAGCCAAGTAGTTCGGGGCCATTAGTCCAGTCTGCTGTCAAACCCCAGATCAGCCTCGAAAGGGCTCGGCTCCCAAAGTTCTCTGGTGAAATGAAAGACTACTATCGCTGGAAAGTAGAATGGGAAAATCTTGAGAAATTGGGAAACCCACAGCAGTCAGACTGCATCAAAAAATTCCATCTTCTAAACAGCCTGGACGAAAGGGTCAAGAAAGACCTTGTGCTGTCTAACTGTGCCTCAGCTGCAGAGGTCTTCAGGCTGCTGGACAATAAGTATGGCAACAAGGCCAAGATTGTCCTCCTAATCACCAATGAGGTCCAGTCTCTCCCTCCCTTAAAGGGGTACAACCCCAGAAGAACAATCGAAATGATTCAGGCAGTAGAAAGGGCTCTGTGCAACCTAAAACTCCTCGGTGAAGAGGATGCAGTGAAGAATCGTGTAGTAGCTCAGTCTTTAGAGAGCAAACTCCCTGGTTCACTCAAGAAGGAGTGGATTGTACATAAGAGTGACCCTGACAACAACTTCTCGCCCGCCAATCACTTCGACTGCCTTCTGGCGTTCCTAAAGAAGCAGGAGGACATTCTGGAAGAGCTCGACCAGCTAGAGCCAGGCTCTGGGGACAAAAGCCTTACTGAAAAGGGTACTGGAGAAAAGACAAAAAGGTCCTTCACCAAGTCCACTGCTGGCCAGAAGAATGACCCAGCCAGCTGCCCTGTCTGCGGTGAGGACTCTCACGCTGATCGGCTGTTCTCCTGTAAGGCCTTCAGAGGGCAAGATGTCGCGAGCAAAAGGGCCCACCTGAAACGATTAGGAGTGTGCCCAAAGTGCCTCAGGTCCCACCCCATGGATGGGAAGGGGTGCACACATAAGTATCTTTGCCCAAAGTCAGACTGCAAGAATGGAGGAGTGTCTGACCACAACTATTTGCTGTGCCCTAGGCCACCTGCTCCCAAAAAGGATGGCAACAGTGCAAGAGCCAATGGAAAGGCTCCTCTAGGCCTAACCAAGCAGCAAGAGGAGTTCCTGGCTGGGCTGACTTCCGAGCAAAGAGAGCAGTACAAAAATGCCTTCTCAAACAGAGCTTCCTCAACTACATGCGCCAAGGCTGGAGCTGGACGACGCGAATACCCAGTGGTAATGATGTTGTTGGAAGTAACGACAAACTCTGGCAGCCTCATCGGCACGCTCATCGATTTGGCGTCCGATACCAACTATATAACCAATGAAGCAGCGGAGCGCCTTGGGCTATACGGTGAACACATTAAGCTCATAGTCCATGGTGTGGGAGGCATGAAGACTACAGTCATTACAAAACGCTACTCCCTCCGGCTTAAAATCAAGACACCTAAGGGAAAAGTAGCTGACCACAGGATCATCTGCTACGGCTTGGAGAGCATCGCAAAGGTCACCCAAGCAGTCTCTCCAGAGCAACTCCAAAAGTTCTTCCCTGATGTTAGCAGAGGTGACCTGGTCCGTCCCACAAAAATCGACCTTCTCATCAGCCACCGGGAGGGCCGCCTGGTCCCCCAGCCAGTCAAGATCATGGGAGACCTGGTTCTCTGGGACGGCCCTCTGGGGATGACCGTTGGTGGGACCCATCCTGACCTTTTCGAGAAAGTCGACCTAGCTGTCCACCGCTCCGAAACCCACATAGCAAGAAGCATGCGAGCAGCCTCAGCCGTGTATAAAGAAGCCATAGTCTCTCATGAAGATACAAGTGCGTGGAGTGCTGCAACCACCAACAAAGACATCTTTGAGTGGTTCAAGTGGGACAGCATAGGAGCAGCCTGCAGTCCACAATGTGGTGGCTGTAAGTGTGGCAGGTGCCCCCCAGGGGGGAAAGAAATGACTCTCAAGGAAGAACGTGATCTGGAAAAGATCAAGGATTGCCTTACCTACGTGCTGGCCGATAAACACTGCAACTCCCCCCACTGGGACGCAGCGTATCCCTGGTCAAGAGACCTCAGGGGCCTTCCCGACAACCGACGAGCCGTGGAGGCAACCTTCAAAAACGCAGAGGCGCGCCTGGAGAAGGAACCTGTGTGGAAAGCTGCCTACAGAGACCAGATGCATGAGATGGTCTTAAGAGGAGCTGCTGTGAAACTCACAAAGGAGGAAATTGATGCGTGGGAAGGACCCACATGGTACATAAGCCATCTAGTTGCTCCTAACCCACACTCCTCCTCCACCCCTGTGAGAATTGTGTGGAACAGCAGCCAGGAGTTCCGAGGCATAAGCCTAAATGACCTTCTCTACAAGGGCCCGGATGTCCTCAACCCCATCAGAGGCGTACTTCTGAGATTCAGGAGTGGACTCCATGCTGCACTGGGTGATGTAAGAAAAATGTACAACTCAGTGTGGCTGAAAGATGAAGAAGTCCACCTGCATCGCTTCCTCTGGAGGGACAACCCCAGAGACGATATTGAGGAGTTTGCAGTAGTCAGAGTAAACATTGGTGACAAGCCGGCAGGATGTATCGCTCAAGTGGCTATGAAGGAGACGGCCAACCTTCCCCAGTTTGCCAAAATGGAGGAAGAACGGCGAGCTCTCACAGAGGATAGCTATGTAGACGACATCCTGACCTCACACAATGACCTCAAGACTCTGGAAAGGATCACCAAAGGAATAGAGGAGATCTTGAAAGCTGGAGGCTTCGTCCTCAAACCATGGGTCCTGTCTTGCCAAAGTGGGAGGAGTGAGGCAACTGAAGCTCCCAGCAAGGACACTGCTACCGCCCAACCCACAATACTGGTACTGCCCAATCAAATGCATGAGGGGGAAGACAAAGCACTCGGAGTAGGCTACGAGCCAGAAACGGACCAGCTCCGGCTGTTGACCTCAATCAATTTCTCCAAGAAAAGAGGGAAAATGAGAACCGGCCTAAACCTGTGCATGGAGGATGTCAGGGGAGCAACCCCAAATCCCCTTACCCGTCGCATCCTTCTCAGCCAGATTGCCACATTCTATGACCCCATTGGTCTTGCCTCACCTGCCAAACAGAAAGGAGTGATGTTAGTGCGGGAAGCATTCCAAGAGTGCGGAGAGGACAGCAAATCCAAGGACACTTGGGATACCCCTCTCTCACCCAGGCTCAGAGAAGCCGCAATAATCCTCTTCGAAGAGTACGTAAGACTTGGCCAGGTCAGGTTTGAGAGAAGCCTCACGCCACCGGGTGTCTCAGGCCCACCAATAGGGGTCACGTTCTCTGATGGAAGTGAGTCATCCTATGGAGCAGTCCTCTACCTCCGGTGGGAAACTCAAGATGGAATCCGAGTCAAGCTGGTGGAGTCCAAGGCAAAGCTCACCCCTCTTGACCAAAAAGGTGATGTGATCAAGGCAGAACTGTGTGGTGCAGTCTTCGCCACCCGCCTGAAAAAGTACTTTGAGAAGCACTGCCACATAGAGGTCATGCAATGGATTCACTTCGTGGACAGCCAAACAATCCTCGCAGCCATCCAAAAAGACAGCTATGGATATCAGACCTTCTTCGCAAACCGCATTGGTGAGATCCAAAAGGCTGCCCAAGTGGAGGACTGGAGGTGGATTGAAGGCTCCCAGAACATCGCTGACATTCTTACCCGAGGTGCCACCCCCGAAGAACTCGATAAAGGGTCAAGGTGGCAGGAAGGCCCGGAGTTCTTAAAACAGCCCCAGTCCAACTGGCCAATGAAGACGGCCAGTGAAATCAGTCCCTCTGTCACTGAAGATGTAGGGAAACTTCAGCGAAAGGCTTTCTCTGCCGCAGTCACCAGGGCCCAGGCACAACAAAAGCTGGACTCTGGGTCCAAGGCAGACTTGGCCAGCGACTGCAAAGAAGAGGATGACTCTAAAGCTGCACTGGACTCTCTGGCTATCCCAGACATCGTCCCAAAGAGCAAGCAGAGAAAACCTTGGGGAATCAGTCTAGCAAACCTTGTACAACCCCAGCGCTTCAGTTCCCTCTCCAAACTATGTGGGATTGTAGCCTGGACACGACGAGCAGCTGAGACCTGGCTGAAAGTACACCAGGCCCCAGAGCTTCCAAAGTGGGAGGGAGATCATGCTATCCTGTCTGTGGAAGAAAGAATGCAAGCCTTCCAAGACCTGGTTCTTGCAGCTCAAAGTGCCAGTCAGTTCAGTGACTCAACCTTGAATCGCTTGGTGGTTCACAAGGACAAAAGGACAGGCCTTCTCCTCTGTGGTGGCAGAGTACAGTCCTGGACTGAGGATGGAACGGCTGTCCCCCTACTCCCCTACAATTCCTGGATTGCGACTCTCCTGGCAAGGGAAGCGCATAAAGAAAACCACGAAGGCATTGCTACGACACTGCTACGCACCCGCAAAAAAGCATGGATCGTGCAGGGTCGAAAAATAGTCAAAAGGGTGGTAAATGACTGTATCCCATGCCGCAAGCTGAACGGAAAAATGTGCCAGCAGGTGATGAGCGATCTTCCACCAGAAAGATCTCAAAGCTCCAATCCATTTGAATACACCACCCTCGATCTCTTTGGCCCCTTCGAAATCAAAGATGCTGTTAAGAGAAGAACAGGAAAAAAGGTCTGGGGCATAGTATTTTGCTGCATGGCATCCAGGGCAGTGCATGTAGACCTCGTCGACGACCAGTCATCGGAGAGTTTCCTTCAAACCTACTCTCGCTTTGTGGCATTGAGAGGCCACCCAAAGAAGTTGTGGTCGGACAAGGGAACGAACTTCATTGGGGCTAAACCCGCCCTTCAAGACCTGCAAAACCACCTGGCCGCCTTGAAGAACTCCTCCATAGAGGACAAAGCTGGCAGGAATGGAACTGAATGGGCCTGGAACTTCCACCCCGCTGATGCACCTCACCGCAACGGTGCCGCGGAAGCTGCAGTCAAACTGGTAAAACGAGCCCTTACAAGCCTTGGAGGAGTAACAAACTCACTTACCTGGGGTGAGCTCCAAACCCTCCTCTACCAGGCTGCCAACCTCACCAATGAAAGGCCAATCGATGCCAGGGCACAAGAACAAGAAGACTCCATCGAGTACCTAACTCCCAACACTCTACTCCTTGGGAGAACCCGGCAAGGAGGAGACACAAGTGGAATCGACTTGTCCATTCATCCCTGGCGACGACTCAGAGCCATTCAGATTGGTGTGGACATGTTCTGGAAGAGATGGAGTGAACTTGCAGGACCCAACCTCTTCATTCGACCAAAATGGCATCAGACACAGAGAAACGTTGCAGTTGGAGACATCGTTTGGATTGCTGACCCAAACGCTTTGCGAGGTCAGTTCCGACTCGGACGAATCCAACGAGTACACCCAGACAAGGAGGGCCTAGTCAGAGACGCAGATGTGAAGACCTGTGCTGGCCTCCCTGCTTCTCTAACAATCGGACCTCTCAAAAGGAATCCTGAGCAACGGACTACAGTGACCCTACGGAGAGATGTGAGGCGACTAGTGGTGCTCATCCCTGTGGAAAACCAGCGACACAAAGAACACGAGGGCTGAGATGACCTGCCACTAGCCCTGAAAACTTTGGTCTTTATTGACTAAACCTCAAATCAATCCTGTAGGCGTCTTGCCTCAGGACGCAACCTCTATCTTTCTCTATATCTCTCTTTCTATCACTCTCTATCACTAAAAAAAAAAAAAAAAAAAAAAAAAAAAAAAGTATGCGTTATAGTGCGTGTACACAAGTGGTGAAATATGGTGGTGACCTCCTTAAACCAGGTTAAGTTCGGTCAAGTGGGAGGTGTTGCGCGCACTGTCATTGGTGGTGGAGGTGATGTGTCACAGAAGCCGCGGGTGATTGAAAATATGCAAACAGCTGATTAAATGGGAGGGTGCACTCACCGGAGTGAAATGGTTGTCACTGGTGGTTGGTCGCTTGCACTGTCGGTAATTCCAAATAGCGTGTTGACGTTTCATAAAACGGGAACGAGCACGGTTATGAGTGAGTAACATCCAACCTGCATGCTGACTGAGCAAGACGCCACTGGTAAGGTGCTGCTTAAAATCCGTTTTTTAGCGTTGTGTTTGCAATATATGCTGCCGCCGATGCTGCTGTTGTTATAATTTGGACTGATGTTTTAAACTTTGTCCTGTTGTTAATAACGTGGCGATCGCTTTTAATCCGGTGTTTACCGTCTTTGCATTGAAGATTGTTTGCCGGTACAAACTTTTTGAAGGGTGCGTTTGTCACTTCCTGGTTTTGGTGAACGGCATGATGGGAAATGTAGGACTTCGGTCACGGGGCTTGACACTCGTAATGGTTTGCTATTGCTGCAGTGGAATTCAGCTTCTGATTGCATATGATTTTACTTTGTACATTTCAATAGTGCAACAGTTTCCATTGTCTATTGGCGTAACTATATTGTGGGTTTAAAAGTCAAGTATATTAACATGAGTTATTTCTACAATATTATTTATATGCTGGTGCTTTATGTTAAATGCTTCTAAATGATGCATAGCTTATAAAATATATATTTATATGGATGTATTTATTTAATTGTATTTATATGTGCACCTATTTATTAATATTTATTTACATTTCAAAT
>CM059284.1:143009-168009 GCA_030347295.1 Setipinna tenuifilis | reverse complement strand
GTGCTGCAGTATCTGACTCATGTAGTTTATCTTAATGACTTACAGTGCTGCAGTATCTGACTCATGTAGTATATCTTAATGACTTACAGTGCTGCATTATCTGACTCATGTAGTTTATCTTAATGACTTACAGTGCTGCAGTATCTGACTGGTGTAGTTTATCTTAATGACTTACAGTGCTGCAGTATCTGACTCATGTAGTATATCTTAATGACTTACAGTGCTGCAGTATCTGACTGGTGTAGTATATCTTAATGACTTACAGTGCTGCAGTATCTGACTCATGTAGTATATCTTAATGACTTACAGTGCTGCAGTATCTGACTCATGTAGTATATCTTAATGACTTACAGTGCTGCAGTACCTGACTGGTGTAGTATATCTTAATGACTTACAGTGCTGCAGTATCTGACTCATGTAGTATGTTGCTAGAAATATCTGCTTGGTAACTAAATATTAAAGGAATATATGTACTTTTTTAGATACTAACTACAAACCTGTTTTAGGCAACAAGTGTCTCTTAGTCAGACTGGACTCACACTTTCACTTCTGCACTTTATATTACAGCATTGCTACCCACTATTTGTACACATTGTTTATACGCATACCAGTATACCTGTACACAGGTAAATAACTCGTATACTGGCTAAATATCCTGTATATACTCGAACATACCTGCTGTAGATATGTACATTACACATATACCACATGTAAATATGTATCCTGTCTTCATTTATTTTATTGTTTTTGCTGTTCTGTATTTTAAGCCATTTGTGATACATTTCTACCCTTACATGTGTGAATGTAACATACTCATGTTCCAACCTGGGATTAATAAAGTACTCTGATTCTGATGACCCGATTGTTTTATTTATAGATTTACCTGCAGTTTGCTCTCAGACTGTAGGGTCGCCCAAAAGGGAAAAAAATCAGAATTTCCATGCCGTGTTTTTGTTCCTCAGTTGGGCTTGGTGTAGGATTACGGTTAGAGTTAGTCCAAGACTAGGTTTAGTTCAGACTGCACAGTTTTCTCTCAGTAAAGTTGACTGTAGGATCTCCCAAAAAGAAAATAAAAACCCAAACTACACGCTATATAAAGTAAACTACATGGGCATTGCTTAAGTTATATACAAGGCGCTACATAGTAATTGACTAGGCTATATACAAGAAACTACATGATCTGAATTTCCATGCTGTGTTTTTGTTCCTCTGTTGGGCTTGGTGTAGGATTAGGGTTTGAGTTAGTCCAGGACTAGGTTTAGTTCAGACTGCACAGTTTGCTCTCAGTAAAGTTGACTATACGTTATATGAAGTAAACTACGTGGACATTAAGCTACATCAAACAGTAACCTGCTTGATCATTGACTAGGCTACATACAAGAAACTACATGATCATTAACTAGGCTATATACAAGGCGCTACATGATCATTGCCTAGATCATATACAAGAAACTACATGATCATTGCCTAGATCATATACAAGAAACTACATGATCATTGCCTAGGCTATTTATGAGAAACTACATGATCGTTGCCTAGGCTACATCAAACAGTAATCTGCATAGTTGTTCATCATTTAATGCAGTTGTGTGCTGAGTCCACGGTGGGAGCTAAAGAAATGATCCTGGAAGAACTGAAGCTGTCAGACATATTTGAGACTGCAGAGTGATGCAGTATTTTGGCCCTGAGTCTGAAAAAACACCACCTAGTGGTTCACACACACACACACACGCACACACACACACACACACACACACACACACACACAGGAGGACTCTTGGTCAGGCACTTCCCTCTCATCAACACCAGGGGTCGACAGAGATCAGAAGGCCTGTAGTAGTTATTCATCATTTAAGAGTGATGCAGTATTTTGGCCCTGAGTCTGAGAAAACAGCTTTGCACCATCGGAGGTCGAGTGCAGCAACACTGAAATGGAATATGTTGCTGTGTCTCAGTAAAGGAAGAAGAGAAAGAGAAAGAAGAGAAGTTCTGACTCGTCCGCTACATACGTCACAGTGGGGCACCAAGCACTGTCCCGTTTGGAAGGCGCCTACGAATCCACCTGACAAACCCCCAAAACTGCACTTGCCTTGCAGCAGAGGCTGCTGGTGTTGGACCCTTCATGGCCCCGTTTCTCCCAGGATTCATTTCACCTTCATTTTGTTAGTCCTTTATGCATAAGCCAACTGCGTGCATGTGGGTGTCTGTGTGTGTGTGTGTGTGTGTGTGTGTGTGTGTGTGTGTGTGTGTGTGCGTCCAAAACTTTATTGATGTTTTAATCACCTAGAGGAGTCTGTGGACTGCACTTCTGGCCCTCAACAGACTTTCACAAGAACATAAGTAATCAAACATAGTATAGTTTGGTATAGTATAGTATAGTGTAATATAGTATAGTGTAGTATAGTATAGTATAGTATAGTATAGTATAGTGTAGTATAGTATAGTGTAGTATAGTACAGTATAATGTAGTATAGTATATTAATCAGACATACACACACATTCACATGCTGTAATGAAGCAGTGTTGCTGACAGAGTGAATGTCCGCTGAGACTTAAATATTTCTAAATATTTAAAGCTGCAGCTGTATAGTGTAGTAGAGTATAGTATAATATAGTAGAGTAGAGTAGAGTAGAGTGGAACCATCCATCCTGAGGACGGACTGAGGGGAGGCCTATGTGTGGAGGAGAAATTAAGTGCTTGAATGGAGGAGGTGATGGTGCAGCGGTAGCATTGGAGGTCCCCATCCTCAGGGTTGGAGGATGGGGCATTTCACTCTTTTGCATCTCAACAAGAAACCAACCACTTAGATAAAATGTTTCACTGTTTCCCAACTGTGACTCTGCCCTCTTGTGTTGTGGAGGCGTTACTGCAAGTAGAACATGCTCAACCATAAACATGGCTGAAGCAGATTGTGTTACCTCAGATACTTCATTAATTCCAATGACTGACTGCAATTCCATCTGAAGTCCTGACAGAGAAGAGAAGAGAGGAGAAAAGAAGAAGAGAGGAGAGGAAAGGAGAGGAGAAGGACAAGAGGGATTGATCTCATTTGACTGTTGCTACGGCAAGGATAGAGTATCACCTGAATTAAGGTAAGATCACTGCCTTGCTGTCATTACATTACATTTAGCAGATGCTTTTATCCAAAGCAACTTACAAAAAGAAGGACATAAGCTGACAGAGGTGTAGAGCAACACAGAGTAAGCAGACTACCTTTCTACATACAGGAAGGTTACATGCAAGTTTCCCAGAGCAGGGACACTACAGACACACATACTCCCCACATGGTGACAAAGTAAGAGAGAGTTGGTTTAGTGATTGTTAGTTTTGTTAGGAAGGGGAGCAGTCTCAGAAGAGAAGGGTTTTTACAAGCTTTTTAAAGGTAGAAAGGGTGTTGCTGTTCTTGTAGCAAATAGTAGATTGCTGGTAGATTTTTAGCAACGTTGTTTGGGGCAATAGTGACAGTGCACATTTTCAAGTCATGGCGGATTGACTCCTGGGCAGGGATGACCAATGGTTTTTGACAGATTAAGACCATTTCCCTTTTTTGAGTGAGGTCTACTAGGTCTAAGGTGCTTTCAGCCCAGCACTGGATGAGCAGGTTATTGCAGTAAGAGCGTTAGTGTCATGGGTTTGCCTGTACTCCCTTGAGATTGCTAGTTTAAGTGTGACCTCTGGCTAATGCAGATAATGTAGTTATGAGTTGTTGTTGTTGTAATGACTACTGCAGCCTATGTGTGGAGGAAAAATGACAGCCAGGTGGAGGAGGTAATGGTGCAGCAGTAGCGTTAGGGGTGCCCATCTTTAGGGTGGGTGCTCAACTCCCAGTGGTGTCTGAGTGAAAACGCAGCTTCTTTACCCAGGCTCTTATGTAATCAGTAGTCCTCTGTTTTATTAACCTCTAAGTCACTGTGTCTGCTGAGCTGTCAGATGTCAGACACAGTGTTGAGCTAAGGAGTCTGAGGTTTGGAGCTCATCACACAACCAGTGCACCATCTCCTTGTGTAATTTAGCTAACTATCTCATCATTATTAAGTTAATGTTGTTACCCTACTTACTTAGTATTATATTAGTTAGGTTGTAGTAGTACATTAGGATGTCAGTAGTACTGCGAAATCCAGAAAAATGCTGAAAAATTCACCAGAATGGCCTTGATGTTTTATTGAAGTGGCATAGTCAGTTTGCCTCTGCTCAGCACTCCTGAGGTTGTTGGTGCAGACCTTGCCTTGCCTTGCCTTGCCTGAGCTTAGCTTAGCTTAGCTTAGCTTAGCTTAGCTTAGCTTAGCTTAGCTTACCTTACCTTACCTTACCTTACCTTACCTTACCTTGTGCTTTGTGTCTGTAATGACCACTAGAGCCTATGTGTGGATGTGTGGAGGAAGAATGAAGCACTCAAATGGAGGTGGTGATGGTGCAGCGGAAGAATCAGGGAGTCCCCATCCTCAGGGTTGATGGTTCAACTCCCATTGAAGTGAAGACCTCCTCCGAAGAGGAAAAGGTAAGTAAATTAGTCATCATTTAGTTAATTAGTTACCATACCTACTATACTATAGTTGCTATAATTACTAATTAACTAACCCTAATTAATTAGTAATTATAGTAACTATAGTAAATTACTAGACCTTAATAGTGTTTAATAATGAAAAATGGTGCTGGTTGGAAAACTTGACGACATGTGCTTAAAAAATGCATAACGCCTGTATTGGTGATGGGCCCCCCTTCTATTTCTCCTAGGAGTCACTGTGTTGTCCTCTTCAGAGGGGATTCTCATCCTGGTGTTCTTCCCAGTGGGAGTCCAACCATCAATCCTGAGGATGGGGATCTCTCTGATGCTACCGCTGCACCGTCGCCTCCTCCATAGAGGAGCTTTATTCTTCCTCCACACATTGGCTCTAGTGGTCATAACACTAAGAAATCATCTGCATACCTCAAGGGTGGCACATACAGACAAACCCCATGCACTACCGCTCTTATCCAATGGTGGTTAGATTTGCCAACCAGGAACTAATCAATACCATGTAACCCCAGAACTGCATAAGGCAGAACAAAGGTTTGAACTTGCAACCTCAAGGGTGGCAAGTACATACAAACCCCTCTACACTATCACTCTAGAGAGGTGAGCCTGGTTGTTTGTCATACCATGCTACCCCAGAACTATTCAAATAAACCTAAATAAGGCAGAGGAAAAGGTGTGAATAAGGCAGAGGAAAGGTTTGAACCTGTAACCTCAAGGGTATCAGTCACAAACAAACCCACTACGCTACCATTCTTATTGCTAAAAGGGTGTCCTGTTTTCATAGCATGCCTTACCAAGACTATGATATGACAGAACTACAGCACGAGACCATTACACTTACTTACATTACTATGTAGCTTCATTGCTGTCACCTGTAAGTTATTGTACGTAGATGACTGTCTGCTAAATGCAGTACCAAGAAGTTGGCAGACAGAGCATTGAACCAAGGACCTTAGGGGCTGCAGTTCCTGACACAACCACTACACTAACTCCTGAAGTGATTTTCAGTGTTTTCCTTTATGAGTTTTGGCAAACAGGACAGTACACCACATACCTGGAAGATTTGGAATCCATGACAGCGCTCCACCACTATATCTGTCTGTAGAATCCCTCTCCACCTGTAGAATCCCTCTCCAAAACATTGGCGCTCTCCCACCAACCTGTCTGTAGAATCCCTCTCCACCACATTATCTCATCTGTAACATGGACATAGGAAGACTGCTGCACCCACATTTTTTCCCCCCCGACACCTGTCAAGGAATTGAACCAGCCACCCTTCAGTAACCAGTGCAACCAGTATGCTACACATTTGGTCAGGTGGTATTAATAAATTCCCTTTTTCAGCATCCTGGATGTTAGTTTCCAAACGCTAAACATCTGACCACTAAGCATGGGTGGGCATAAAACCTCCTCCCTGTAGAAAGAGACTGAGCTCACACATCCTCCCGATCTCTGTAGCAGATGACACAGAAGTGAGTGGTGATGATGTGTGGGGAGAAGGAGGGGCGGGGGTTGTAGTGGGGTGCACTGACGTTCAAGTCAACTCGAATTTTCTTTTATTTTTATAGCACAAATAAACAAAATAACAGAGTTGCCCCAAAGTGCCCCAAACACAAGCATGAAAAATAACACAGCAAAACCATAAAACAAAGTCCATAAATATGTATATAATACTGACAACGCAATGAGCTACTTGCAGTTGTAGAAGCAACAGGTCTTTAGATTTTTGATACGATTTTGGTGATATCCTCACAGCTTTCGAGCAAGTCTGACACAAATTCTAACCAGCATGCAACACTTTCGGCTGAGAATGCATCCTTGACTGCAAGTCGAATGAGCCTAATGGCCTAGTGGTCAGATGTTTAGCGTTTGGGGATTGGTAGAGAGGTTAACAGAAACTAACATCACATGACCAAATGGGTAGCATACTGGTTAGGGAATCAGACTGGTTATTGAAGGGTGGCTGGTTCAATGCCTTGACAGGTGTCGGGGGGACAAAAATGGGTGCAGCTTCCTGTCTTGTTTATAGGATGTTTAATGTCCACTGCGGGCCAAGGGAGCATTGCAATTTCAAATTCTGTGTGTGCAACCTGTACATATGGTTTTTGACTAAAAGCTGACTTTGACTTTTGACTTTGACTTTGCCTTAGACTTAGCCTTAGACTTAGCCTTCAGACTGATAGTGTAGAGGGGTTTGTCTGTGCTTATCACCCTTGGGGTTGCAAGTTCAAGCCTTTGTTCTGCCTTTGCAGTTCTGGGGTTACATGGTATTGATTAGTTTTTGGGTGGCAAATCTAACCAGCAGTGGATAAGAGCGGTAGTGTAGGGGGTTGTCTGTATGTGCCACACTTGAGGTATGCAGATGATTTCTTAGTGTTACGACCACTAGAGGCTATGTGTGGAGGAAGAATAAAGGGAGGAGGTGATGGTGCAGCGGTAGCATCAGAGATCCCCATCCTCAGGATTAATGGTTCGACTCCCAGTGGCAGGACAGGAATACAGCATGTTCACTTTTACTTAGCGTAGTACACAGCACTCACTTCCTTCTGGTAAGGTAGGTTTATTGTTTCTATGTGTGGAGGAAGAATGAAGCTCCTCTACGGAGGAGGCAGCGGTAGCATCAGAGATCCCCATCCTCAGGATTGATGGTTCGACTCCCAGTGGGAAGAACACCAGGATGAGAATCCCCTCCGAAGAGGACAACACAGCGACTCCTAGGAGAAATAGAAGGGGGGCCCTGCGTGGCCCCCTGAGAAAAATCCATGACCAATACAGGTGTTATGCATTTTTTTAAGCACATGTCGTCAATTTTTCAACCAACACCATTTTTCACGATTGAACAGTATTAAGGTCTAGTAATTTACTATAGTTACTATAATTACTAATTAACTACAGTTAGTTAATTAGTAATCATAGTAACTATAGTATAGTAGGTATGGTAACTAATTAACTAAATGATGACTAATTTACTCACCTTTTCCTCTTCACTTCACTGGGAGTTGAACCGTCAACCCTGAGGATGGGGACTCCCTGACGCAACCACGGCACTATCACCTCTATTTGAGTGCTTCATTCTCCTCCACACATCCACACATAGCCTCTAGGGGTCATTACAAACACAAGCACAAGACAAGGTAAGGTAAGGTAAGGTAAGGTAAGGTAAGGTAAGCTACGGTAAGGTAAGGTAAGGTAAGGTACGGTACGGTACGGTAAGTTAAGGTTCGGCTTGCACTAGCAACCTCAGGGGTGCTGAGCAGAGGCAAACTGACTATGCCACTTCAATAAAACATCAAGGCCATTCTTTTCAGCATCTTTCTGAATTTCATAATATTACTAACATCCTAATGTACTACTACAAACTAACTAATATAATACTAAGTAACTACGGTACCAACATTAACTAATTTAGGTAACTATCTCATCATTATTTAGTTATAGTTAGCAGTTAGCTAGCTAATTGACTTACATTGGCGCTTGTCAGTGCTTGGAATGTTTTACTTTCTTTGCTTAAAGACGCATAACCCCATCGGGGGTCCTGGATTTTCAACACTCTATTTCTCCTTCAAGTTAACATGTTAACTTTTCCTCTTGGGAGGAGATCTTCACCCAAATACCACTGGGATTCAAACCAACAACCTTGAGGATGGGGACCTCTGATGCTACCGCTGCACCATCACCTCCTCCCTTCAAGCACAATGACACACAGCTGTACCTGTCAGTCCAGCCTCACGACAATACGGTGTCTGCATGCATCTTCATGGAACAACCTACCAGTTGCTACAGCAACAATCACTAACCAAACTCTCTCTTACTCTGTCTCCATGTGGGGAGTATGTGTGTCTGTAGTGTCCCTGCTCTGGGAAACTTACTAAGGCACATGCATCTCCCTGTATGTAGAAAGGTAGTCTGCTTACTCTGTGTTCCTCTACACCTTTGTTAGCTTATGTGCTTCCTTTTGTAAGTTGCTTTGGGTAAAAACATCTGCTAAATGTAATGTAATGACAGCAAGGCAACAGTCTTACCTTAATTCAGGTGATACTGTATCCTTGCCGTAGCAACAGTCTCCTGGAGATAACATGGAGGCCTGGGATCAGCGGGGAGAGCAGAGAAATGAGATCAATCCCTCTTGTCATTCCCCTCTCCTGTCTTCTCCTCTCCTCTCCTCTCTTCTCTTCATTTCTCCTCTCCTCTCCTCTCTTCTGTTCTCTTCTCTGCCAGGACTTCAGATGGAATTGCAGTCAGTCATTGGAATTAATTAAGTATCTGAGGTAACACAATCTGCTTCAGCCATGTTCATTGTTGAGCATGTTCTACTTGCTGTAACGACTCCACAACACAAGAGGGCAGAGTCACAGTTGGGAAACAGTGGACCATTTCGTCTCACAAACAAGAGTTTGGTTTCTTGTCAAGGTGCAAAAGAGTGAAATGAAGTGGACTGCCACCTCCACACACACACACACACACACACACACGCCCAGGGAGGTTGCTTTCTCGTGGTCATGTATGAAGGACGATAAAAGAGTGCAATAAAGTGAAGAAATGAATAAAACCAAAATGGAAACTGCGTGTCACCTACTGTCACCTGGCTCTCTGGCTCACAACTCTGTAGTGTAGTTGGTTTGCTTGTGCTTGAGTTGCTAGTTTAAGCCTTATGCAGATGATAAAACTGTGGTTTGTTTTTGTAGTGAGGAGGAGATGGTGCAGTGGATGGTGCATCAGAGGTCCCCATCCTCAGGATTGATGGTTCAACTCCCAGTGGTGTCTGGTTGAAGGTCTCCTCCGAAGAGGAAAAGTTAGTACAGGAACTCCAAAGAGAAATAGAAGCGGGGCTACAAAGGCTGCAAAGGAAGTGTGTGTACACAGCCTAGTAAACCCATTCTCTTTGCCATCTTGCCTGGTTGGCTGTTATCTCGTTGTCTTCACACATATTGGTGTGCAGCCACATGTACTGTTTGTCAGATTCATTAGTTATCTCATAGTCTGGAGTATCAGGGCTGAGTCGTGTGTGTGAAGTGCATTGCATTGATGTTCCACAGATCACTTTGAGAATTTCATGGACAGAAATTATAACACATGAAAGATAGTAAATTAGGGCAATAAATATGAAACGTAGTAGGAGAGAACGAGAAACAGAGAAACAGACACAGGTTATTTCAGCCAGTTGTCTGAATGCCATTGGCATTTACTGAAGCTGTTTACACATAAAGGTGGGTAATCCCAGCTTCAGAAAGTAAGTCCTGCCATGTAATGGCTCCACCTGTGCACACAACACAGGTGTTACTGCATATCACGTCATCTACCTGGCTGAAGAGCTGTGCTACTGAGAAGTAAATGGTGGTGCTGGTGGTTAGAGCACATAGTATGGCCACTTTACTCTCTGGAGCCTGATAGTCCACCTCTGCAGCTGCATAATATATCACACAGGTGTGTTCAGATACTATTAGACGGAAACGTGTTCCTCCAGGGCACATACATGTAATAAAGACGAACTGATTTGTTTGTTGGTTAATCTATAAACTCCATTCAGTGGATAGGACTATAAACCACTAGACTGAAATAGATAAGAGAACAGAACAGACAGGCCAATCAGAATCGAGCATTCTGCAGTGGAATGCCAAGGTCATGTACGTGTGAATCATCGGTAGCCATTTTGTTCCATCATAGAGGACTGAAGTGGTTTTTTTAGAGTTTCAAAACTTAAACTACATTTAAGTCCACACAATGAAAAAAACAACCTAAGTAAAGTATTATGATTATAGTGCATTTTAAAGGTTTTTGGTTGTAGGTCAGGTTATCTGGTTAGGTTTGTGGGTTCTCACAACAGTGAATAGGCAAGGCAATGTTCATTTATATAATACATTTCATGTATGCAGAGAGTTTAAAAGGATTCACATAGACTTAATAAGAAAACACCCTTGTAGAAATGCATAGAACATACATGGGGGCCTAGTGGTTGGAGAATTTGTCTTAGGATTGGAGGGTGGCAGGTTTGAGTCCTGGTCCAGTAGGAAGAATGGGGATGGGGGAGTAAATGACTGTTGTTCTGATGTTTCCCCTTAACAAGGCATCTTACTCCACATTGCTACAGGGACTGTAAGTGAAACCCTGTACCTAAATAACTGTAAACTCTGGATAAGAGCGTCTAAGTGTAATGTGACTTGCATGTTTGTTCATCTTGTTAATTATCTAGAGAATCAAAGTCATCACTTAGAGGACTCACTTGAAACAAATAATTAAAAACAGGTTGTTTGTACATGATCTCTCATAAGAATCGTGTGGGAAACACTGTTCTGTCTATGCCTCCTCTTTGCTACAATAAGAGCAGCCATTTGTGCCAAAGCTGTGCCAGTTAAAACAGGCCTTTTAAACATGCTAAAAAAAATGCCAACTTGGTGAACGCAATTGGTGTCAAGGTTTGGTAAATCACAATGCGTGCACTATCCTAATGTATTTGCATCTACTCCTCCGTATATTTTGAGAGTTGAAGCAAAGACGCCTATATTTGCACATTCACTAAGGCAAACACACTAGATAGATTACATGTGGTATTTTCCCCATTTGAGGAATGGAATCATCCTTGCGGCCAGTTAGTAGATCAACTTCAACATGTTTTAAGAGTGCAATCACGTTTTCACTTGTTTTTCTGAACGCACACCTTTAGTAATTCAGGCCCTAACAGTATTTTATTACAGGCTAACTGGAAGGACCTGATATGACACTCTGCACACCGCACAGTACGGAGACAAAGTCTGAGTATGATGAGGCCATAAATCCCCTAGACTGGATGAAGCTGCCATAACAGACTCCTGACCAGTCACAGTCAGGTGCACTGCCGAGCAGACGTTTTCCAAACCCCAAACACAAAGATACGACTCTCTCTCTTTTCAGTTTCCTGCTTTACACCGAAGGAGACAAGGAGTGTGTAGGATCTCGCAAACACACAGCTCTCCAGGGATTCCAAACCCAGCATGAAGTAGCCCATATAATCAGGTAAGTGCCAAATTAGATGGAGGTTAGCTCAGCTGATGATTAGAATTCAGACAGTCAGACAGCCAACCTCAACAACAAAATCAAATTATTTATTTGTTGATTTGGTCCTGTCTTCCCTTAAATGATTCTGCTATATGTCACCTGTAAAGAGCTTTACTGTACATGTAGATGATTGGAAATGGACTTTGGCTGAGATAGATACCAGAGAAGGGAATGAAGACTGCAGCTAAACATGAATGATTAACCTGATCACCTGATTTTATGACACGCAGTGGGATAGTGTGGGCAGGCACAGATCTCTGTCACTGGCAAGTTATGCCACCTGGCAGCCATCTTGGCAAAACTTGTAGGTTGCGGTTTGAGGTTAACAAGTACACAGACATGCAAATGATGTGGAGAAATCTCCACAGTCCAATGTTGAAACATGGTCGGACATGTTTACACCACATTGCATTAAATTGCAGTTCAGTCATAAAAATGACATGGAAATGTGCATTTTACACCTGCACAAAAAGGCTGAATGCCTTTATTCTTTGTATTGACTGTGTTACTATGCTTGCACCAAATTAGGCCTATAGTCATTGGTAGTATGGGTGTAACCCGCTAAAGTAGAAGTGGCCAAATGGTTAATCTACATATCTGACTACACATCATCCCTAATTCGCATGACTTTATGACTATAAACCAGTAGATTGAAAGTCAAGCCCTGTAGTTGTCATTCGATGTAGGCTAATGGTTTTAATCTTTTTAGCACATTTCAAATTATGTTCATGGCCTATACATATATAGCAGACATTGGCAATGTCAGCAGGCATTAAATAGTTAGAGCCAGCTGCTGTATGAGATCACTGTTCATTGACTGGTCTGTTATTTCTGAAGACATTTATTTCACTAGTGTGTTATGATTCCAGATACCACAAGATAACCTTACATGGTTTTGAAGATTTGTCACAATTCAGATCTTATCATGAGAATTGCATTAATATAATGTATGTGTGCAGTAAGACCACTTTAAGTTGTAGTGCAAGAAGTTGTGTCTACTAATGGTTAGATGATGTTGATGGTTGATTATTATTATTATTATTATTATTATTATTATTATTATTATTATTGTGGGTCTAGCAGCAAAGAACTATGTTTCTTTTTTCAGTTTGTTATTCTGTTCTCATAATTCCTTTTTTTCTGTCAATGAGAGTGTGACAGAATCATAATTATGACAATATTAAACCATACTTTCTGTAATATTAGTAAAATAGTGAAATTCACCACAAATCTTTAAATGTGTGCATACACAGAGTGACTGTAGTCCTACTTTCAACATGAGTCAGCCTCCTGACTGTGCTGAAGGAGGACGTCCTCGAGACACCAGGTATGTTGCTGCATTTATTTCCTCTTACCTAAATTAAAATCCTCATCCTTTAAAGTGTAACATACACTACAGTACTGTGCAGCGTAATGCCGTTTAAATGCCGCGTCCGCATGGGTGTGTGACTGTGTGAGTGTACGTGTGTGTATGTGCACGAGCATAGGCATGTTTGTCTGTGTCAGTGTGTGTGCATGCGTGTGTGTGTGTTAGTGTATGTGTGTGTGTGAGCTTGTGTGTGTGAGTGTGCCTGTGTGTGTGTGTGTCTGTGTGTCCAAAACATTGTGGAGGACAGACGAAAAGATTCTTAATATTGGTATACCGTTCTTAATAGTGTGTGTGTGTGTGTGTGTGTGTGTGTGTGTGTGTGTGTGTGTGTGTGCACTGTCTGTGTTGTCTCTACAGTGTTTTAACATTGGTGTGTATCACCAACTGTTCCCGGTGAAACATTGTTCAGTTTCTGAATTGTTCCGTTTAAATAGTTAGGTGTGTAGGCTCCAGTAATCCAGTAAATGTTGGATCACTGTGGTTTTGTAAAATCTACTACACCATGGTTCCATTTGGATCATTTCAAAATGATAGATACCACTAAAAGAAAGAAAACAATAAAAGAAAGGCAAGAAATCAACACAAACTGATCCACAGTGCAGGAAATCAAGGGTAGAAAGAAAGAGACAATCCCTGTCAACAGTCTGTGAGAGATCAGGGAACTTAATCAAGGCAAACCCTCTATTTGTGTGTTTGGTATGGTGTTGTTCTTGTACTATACAGTATGTTGTACTTGTATGTTGTGATACTTGTATTTTGTAGCCTATTGGTACATTATGTGCCTATATGTAGGTGCCTATATGTATATTATTGCTTATATTAGGTGCCTATATGTATATTATTGCCTATATTAGGTGCCTATATGTATATTATTGCCTATATTAGGTGCCTATATGTACGTTATTGCTTATATTAGGGGCCTATGTGTATATTGTTGTCTCTATTGTGCAATATGAGTCCATATATTTTAATTGCACTATTGCATTTATTGTATTGTATTGCATATTATGTTATATGTATAATACTACTTGTTATATTCTGGGTGTATGGAGAGCTACAGTAACACACACACACACACACACACACACACACACACACACACACATATACTCTTTCTCTTTCTCTCTCTCCCTTAAACACATACACACGCACTCTTTCTCTTTCTGTCTTACACACACACTTGTTAACTTTCTCTTTCTCTCTCTTTTCCACACACACTTCTCATCTTATAATAATGAAGACATAGTTTGAAGACATATCTTTTCTCTCTCTTTTTAGCTTGTTCTGGGGCATGTCAACATTTAACATACAGATATTCAAATAGACATGAAACAGCGGTGTCACATATTCGTTTTACACTTTTGCCCCTTTGTGATTGTCACCTTTCAATATTAACACATAACTACAAATTCAAATCATATCGTGGTAGGCCATGACCTAAATAACAGATGCACCTGGATTGATAACACAAGAGCCGCGTTTGACTACACCCTACTACAACCGCCCGCCCCCTTCTTGTCCCTCACACACAACACATGACCTCTCACACACGTGTCTCTGTGATCTACTATGAAGATTCAGTGCTAGAGCGCTACACAACACACGTGTCCAGGCGTCAATGAACTTTAAGCCAACCAGGGCAAAGTTGCGTCACCACGGAGGCATTAGTTAGACACTGGTAGACGTGTGGAAGCATCTACAAGTGCTTGCACGATTTGTCTACATGCGTTTACATGTGTTTTACTCACGTGGATTTTTAGGTCATATGACCCTGTCGCATTTTGGTGATCATCACACCTTTCTGGCAAGTCTGACACAATTTCTAACCATCATGCAACATTTTCATCCCACAATGCATCACTGACTGCAAACGCATGGAAACACATGGAAATGTTTGCAAGTCGAATGCGCCTATTTCTTTGTGTCAAAAGCCTCAGCAATTCTTGTACATTTAAAGCAGGTGGACAATTATGTACTGAGATAGGGCAGAATTTTAACATACGACCAAACCTGAGTAACTAAGTAAAGCTATTAATGTCACAGACGTGTAAACAGTGCGGCGTCTTTAAAATTCATACCGCGTACATGGCAGGAAGGGAGAAGACAGGACTAGATGCGCCTTACATTTTTTATGTTTGCTTACAAACTAAAACCTAAAGTTTTCCACAACTACTGAAATCCAGCAGTCAAATAAGAAAACACAGACTCAGGTAGGCAGCACAGGTAGGCACACATTTCCAGCTTCACACTTTGCAAAACACTGCAGACAGTGATTTGCAAAACAATAGACATACTTACATGCATTACACACATAATTATATTGTAATGTCACCTTTTTTTCTATTTCAAAACACTAGCACACCTTTGCAAGCAACTGGTTAAACACAATTTTCAGGGTCCAAAACACTAAGGGATAAAATGCAAAACACAACAATCAGCCGTAAATACTGTAAAATAGAAAACAGGGGAGTTACTCTGGCTAGAATATAAATGTAAGGCAGTGTTGGAGCAAGAGGAAGAGAAAGAGGGACAGTAAAGATGAGAATGAGATAAGAGGTAACAAGAGGAAGAGGTAAAAACTGTTGTTGCAAGGTACAATGGGAGGAGAGCAGACAGAGAAGGCAAGGACTAAATTGATCACATTAGAATGACATTGGTTGACTACCTTAAAAACCCTAGGTTGAGACTTGCCACCAAATTGGTCAGATATGATACTTAGAGTAGCTTTTTGTCTCCAACAATACTTTACTGTGTTCTACTGTGTTTTCTGTGAACATGGTAATTTGTAAAAATAGGCAACCATGCAACAAGCAAACACTTCAGCATATTGACTGGTTTTGCATTATGTAAAAAAGAAAACAATTTAAATATATTTAGTGAACAGTATTAGTTACGTGTTGTGTTTTGTGAATGCATTCATGTCATTTATCAATATGTCTGAACAAATGAAATCCAGATCATGTCATTAGAAAAGTCAGAATGTTACAAAGTGTGTAGAATTGATTACCACAGTGTGCAGCTCACTCAAACACAAATAGATCATATGAATGTGTGTGATTTGGCAACTGTTACGCCCGGCTCGTTACAGGCGCAACATAAAAGAGGTTCAACGAAACGGGTTCAGTGCACAAAAATATATTTATTGAAAATTACAAAAACTTTAGAGAAAAGAAGGCGTCTAGGGGAAAAAGAATGTAAGGATGCGTGTGTGTCGGATGTCTGTAAATAGGTATGTCTGCGTGGTGTGGTGTGTGTGCTCCAAAAAGGGATGTCCGCGAAAAAAAGGTGAGAGAGGAGCAAAAAGTGCTGGGGAAGGAAGGGATGAGGTCTTCTTATATACCTACACCTATGCAGGTGTAGGCAATTCCTCCAATTACCGTGCCCCTTGATGCCAATTAGGCACCTGAGCCTCATCTGGCCATCATGAGTGCTCAGGCAGCCAACAGGTGAAACAGAGGGGCGTGACACCCCCCTCCCCAAGAGGTTTCCACACAGGAAGCCTAAAACAAAAAAAAGACCCTCTGTGACCCGTCCCAACGTCTGGTCGCCCCAGCATCCTGGCACCTTGAACTACTGGGGAAAACAGAAAGAGAGACGAGAACAGACAAACCATAAAACACAGTTCAGACCCTGGACAGGGTATCTGCAGGAACATTAGACACAACAATTAGACCCTCTAGCAAATCCACTTTGCTACCAATGCTACCCACTCCGATGCAATTTACGCAGTCATCAACATGGGGCAAAGGGCAATCAGTCAGGTCTTATGACTGTATTCACTTTCCAATATTCCGTACAGAAATACACGAAAGAAACACGAGAGCCCCAAGAATTAAAACTAGGCTCAGCCCAGTCATGAGCCAACAATTATTCCACCTCTTTACTGCAGATGGCCCTTTAAGCAGGATTCACCCAGTAGGCATGCCGTTTATGCAAGGTGGAATCCACACTGATGGCATGTTCAATGCCTGTAGTACGGCTAGGGACATCTGGGAAGAGATGGAAAAACACTATGGTGACAATATCAGACCCTTCATTATCAGACAAATAAGAATGTTAATGCAACTCCACTAGCATCTTGTTAGAGTTATGCAAGCGTCCAGTAATCTGACGGGAGGTCACCACTACATCTTCCGTCACGGCAAGCATCAGTCCCCACAGGCGATGTTGCAATCCAGACAAACTTTTTAGAACCCAAAACACACAGCAAACCACTGTTTGCAACACTTAATCTGGGTCTGAAACACACAACACAGTTATAAAACACAAAGAGAAACACACCCTCTTAACAACAGGAGGCCATTTTGTACATAGCGTGTGCCTAACAGTAAACCATGATGAAAAGAACAATGGCTAGCAAGGCAAACTAGGCGTCCCCAGTTTATCTACACAGCACATTACCAACTGGCTTACCGTACTGGCTAAAGTAGTGACAAACGGCAAAATGGCTTACCACAAGCACATTTACCGTCGAACCGGCATACCACTGTAAACTGGCCATACAAACAACGCTACAATGCAAAAATGAAACCTCCGAAAACCTACTGTTGGCAATGGATTAACTTGATCTAGCTCGAAGTTATTCCACGCTACAGCAAGTTGTACAACACCACTTCGCCAGCCAACACAAAACCCAAGCTCAGCAACAGTAAGCAAACACCCACCGTTTGCTTACGAAACGTTTGCTTCTCTGCGGGCCACCACGACCCTACAGGCAAACACCACACCTGAACTCGAAAGGTAGCGAGGTTACCAAAACCACAGGCTACCCAAAACAAACAAACTGGCGAAGGAACACAAGCACACACACACACACACACACACACACACACACACAACTAAATACTCTCTCAAAAAAAAAAAAACGTTACGTGAAAAAACAAATCCTACTTAACCCGGTGTGGCCGACCATGCACTCCAGTCCTCAAACTACAGCTATCTTTCCTACTCCTGGCTCTTCCGAAACTTGCCGGGCTTGAGGCTACTGTCCTCCAGAGAGTACAGCCGTACTTACGTGCCCCTAAAAGAAGTCTGACGACTTCCTCCCAGGATTGTTTCCGACGAGTTAAAAAGAGTTCGTGAAAGAAAGAAAACCGGAAAATAAAACAGCGCTCGACGGAGGGATCTTCCGACCCAGCTGAGCAGCTGCTTACTACCTGGAGTGCTGGCGGGTGACGTCACCGGGCAAAAGTTAAAGAAAATCCGACACAGCGTAAACGAGAAAAAAGAATCCCGGAGAGCTCCCAATTTTATGTTACGCCCGGCTCGTTACAGGCGCAACATAAAAGAGGTTCAACACAAAGGGTTCAGTGCACAAAAATATATTTATTGAAAATTAGAAAAACTTTAGAAAAAAGAAGGCGTCTAGGGGAAAAAGAATGTATGGATGCGTGTGTGTCGGATGTCTGTAAATAGGTCTGTTTGCGTGGCGTGGTGTGTGTCCTCCAAAAAGGGATGTCCGTGAAAAAAAAGGTGAGAGAGGAGCAAAAAGTGCTGGGGAAGGAAGGGATGAGGTCTTCTTATATACCTACACCTATGCAGGTGTAGGCAATTCCTCCAATTACCGTGCCCCTTGATGCCAATTAGGCACCTGAGCCTCATCTGGCCATCATGAGTGCTCAGGCAGCCAACAGGTGAAACAGAGGGGCGTGACAGCAACAAAATAGCATTTTCATAAATATGTGTTTAGTTTTGTAAGAAGAATATCATTTTTCAATAGACCAGGGGTATCCTGTTAATTGAGTGTATGGTTGCATTAACTGTGTGTAGTGTTTTGAAAACATGTTTTTAAAAGTGGGCTTAAACAATTGTACAAAATACATTTTCTTTACTGCTCACACACTGAATACCATACCTTAGACACATGCATTGAAACTTGTCATTTGTGTAACCATACCTTAAACTAAGGCACCGGAACTATAAGCACAATATTTCTACTTAACAATATTTCTACTTAGCAATTACTTTGTAATAAATTCACACTAGAACTTTGCAATGACGCGTGTAGATAAGCCCAAGGTTCTGGAACGCCAAGACTGCCGTATCAGTCAGAGCCGTGTAGCCTACTCGGTGCTGCTGTCAGTCAGACTACACCGCCATCTAGTGGACTCCTCAAGTTACTACATGTGCGTGTAGAACACTTCCCCTTTGTAGATGAGCTCCTCTCCTCTCCTGAAAGGTGCACCTTACAGGATGTTTTAGCACATGTTAGAAACATTACAAATACCAAAACAGCAGCTCAGATTGCCCCCACTGTTATCACATTCCCAGCTCCACTTTTTTTTCCCACAAAATACTACACAGTGATTTGCAACACACAAGGTATATCTTCTTACTCCAGACACATAAATCTAACATACTGCAACTTCTTTGCCATGTAAAAACACTGTGTTCTACAGCACAATGCTACTTTCATGAATAACAATCAAACACAGACTAACCATCAGGTGTCAAGGCACTTGGGGCCAGAACTCAAAACTCACCAGTTGCTCTTAAACTCCATAAATAGACATCAGGGTAGTTAAATGTGTTGTCTGTGTCTTGAAGAGAAATGGAAGGCAGTGTTTTAGTGAGAGGAGGAGGAGGAGGGACAGTGAAGAGGGAGGGCTTAAAGAGGAAGACATAAGGACATCAGGAGGAGAACGACTGAAGAAAGAAAGAAAATGAGGATGAATTTACTGTCATATACGAGGGACATTGATTCATCACGAGGAACACCAAAGAGACATTCCAACAAACTGTAGAGAGATGATGCTTACAGTAGCTGTGTGTGTCCAACATGATGTGTGTTTACATGATTATGTAGAAAATGTTCAGTTCAGTCTACTGCAACATACTCTAGATCTCAGATGGTTCCTTCTGTTCCTCAGAGTCATGAAGAAGAGACCAGGGTCGCCTACACACACCTGTGTGTCCATGAAGAGTGACAGGTCAAATGACTTTGGACCACCCAACTTCAGAGAGGGAGAGCCACCCTCAGACCAAAGGTATCAAGCTCCTACAGTCTTAGCTGGACATAAACACACATTCCACATTCTACATAGTGGTACATGGTATAACCACTGCGCTGTGCTGTGAAGTCCATCACAAAGAGAATTACTGCCCCCCCCCCCCCCGTTCTGTTATTGAAATTGTAAATTGGAATTAATGTATATTCTGTAGTTACAAGCCAAACTGCATTACTTTCATAAAACAAAATTTGCTTATACAATTTTTACACTTACAATTTCTACTAGGTGACTCTGCTGCAAAAGGTCATTTATGGACTACGCTGATGTATCTTGCTTGGTGCATGTGTCCTAAATTACCTTTTCTGTCACCCACATTTCATCCAGTTTGTAGAAAAAAAGAAAAAGAAAACAAACTAGTCTGAGGTCATTCATCTGATTGTCAAGAAATTTGGTGTACATCATCTGCAGACAGTACCATGACGGAGTACTTTGCAAAAACTAAAGTGTTGTAGTATTCCAACTTTTATGAAACATAGGGTTTTCAAGGTAGTCAACCAATGTCATTCCAATGTGATCAATTTAGTTCTTGCCCTCTCTGTCTGCAGTCATAGTATTTACCTCTTCCTCTTGTTACATGTCATTTCACTCTAATCTTTACTCTTCCTCTTTCTCTTCCTCTTGCATTGTATCCCTTAGTGTTTTGGCACATGACATTTGTGTTTAACCAGCTGGGTCAATTGGTAGCTAGTGTTTTGAAATGGAAAAAAAGGTGACATTACAATAGCATCATGTGTGTAATGCATGTAAGTGTGTGTAATGTTCTGCAAATTACTGTGTGTAGTGTTTTGCAAAAAGTGCGAAGCTGAAAATATTCTTAGAGTGGTGCCTACCTGAGCTGATGTTTTGGTATTTGAGTATTGACTTTCATTAATTACTGAACATAAAACATAAAAAACGCTTAACGCTTAATGCTCTTAACGCTTCTGGAACCATTCCACACTGCCACACCATGTTTATGTAAATGGTCTTTAGTTTACTCTTTTTTTGCCTTTAGAAAGCAAAGGAGAAGACATGATCCAGACAGCAGTGGTCAGAGTGAGCAGCAGGATCTGACTCGTGTATTCCAGGTATGTGACTGTGCATAGTGTGCTTCCATCTGTACACCATGTTAAGCAGGCCTGCTGTTTTCATAACTATGTGTATTTCTTGAGTTTTCTAGGTGCCATAAAGGTACTATAGATCACCTTACCTACAGTATTAATCTATCAGTTTTACCTCCTGTGTCATTATGCTAGCTCTGTCCTTGCTAATGCACAGGGTTGCTAGATGCCAGGGGTTCAGATCTCCATGTACAGCATCGATGAGGTGCTGGTAGCACACAGGAGCGTTTAGGTGATTTAAAGAGGAATGACTAGCGCACACTGCTTGACTTTACATTAGTGTTTATTCAGAGCCAACAACGCGTTTCACAAAGAGCATCATCGGGTTCACTCAGGTGTGTCCTGAGATCTCTCAGGTGTGGTTAAATCTCGTATTACATAAAAGTACATTGGGTCTAAAACAAATACCCAAGCATCATCGGGTTCACTCAGGTGTGTCCTGAGATCTCTCAGGTGTGGTTAAATCTCCTAATACATACAAATTGATACACATAATTAGAAAGTACAAGGAGCCCTATCTTCCAACCAACGACACCTCCTTCATGCTATTTAATACAGATGATGTGTGAATGCCACTGTATGTTGCTATGTCACTTAAAGAAGGACATGTGCGGCATCGTAGACCTTATATGAATAATATTAATGTAAGATTATATAAATATAAGATTGCATCAGTAGAACAGATTCTGTATATGCCTGAACTCAAACATTCCTACTCACATATTTACTATAATGTCCACCCATTAACTACACAAGTGAGTCTAAGCATGCCACTTTTGGACTAGAGGACTCCTGTTGACCTCTTCCTCCAGTGGCTGCTATGGTGTGCTTGGATGCTTAAACTCTGAAAGTCTTCAACTCAAATGCATAAATGCATCATATTTTTTTACTCTAATTTTTATAAACTTATTGAGAAATGTACAGTACAGAATCTAATGTGTATGTCAGGATTAACGTGCTCCCCTTATAGAAGCGTTCACAAAGAGCTTTAGTTGAGTTTTTTTTTTTTTTTTTTTTTCATTTTTTTGAATTTGTACTCTGTGGCAATCACACAGTGGAATTACTGTAGTAGACATGAATGCTGAAGAATAAACCAAGACACATCCCATAATAGTACACAGAGGGTGTAAAAGGGTTGTTATGTTGTTGTTATCCATTTATTAGTTTTTGTGTAAATTTAGTAACGGGCAAAAAAGAAACCAACATCAACACCTCCTTCATGCTGGTACTTAATACAGATTTTAAAAGGCCTGATGTTGTTATGTGAATGCCGCTGTATGTTGCTGTGTCACTTAAAGAAGGACATGTGTGTGGTACTTCAGGTGTTTGAGGAGAAGATCATCACTTTTGTGAAGAATGAGCTGCAGAGATATAAGAGGGTTCTCAGTCCAGGTTACCAAGAAAACTTTGAGAGGAAAGAGGGGGATGAGAGTGATGCCAGAGAAGGGGCTCTCAAGATGGCACTGCACTTCCTCTGGAAGATGGAGAGAAAGGATCTTGCTGACAAATTGAGAGAAAGTAAGAATTCTCACTTTTTTGATATGTGCATTTATTTCTCTCAATTACATACGATTAGTATATCATTAGGATAAAGGAACAGCTGTCACTGTTTGTGTGAGTGGTTGGCAAGTCATTATTCATTTTGTTTGTGACCCAGATGAGCTGGATGTGCTTTGTCAGATTGAGCTGAAAAGAAATCTCCAGAACAAGTATCAGACTGTGTTTGAAGGAATCCCCAAGCAAGGAAGCTCGGCTCTGCTGGAAAAGATCTACACAGAGATCTACATCACAGAGGGAGGAAGTGGAACAGTAAATGAGGAGCATGAAGTCAGGCAGATTGAGTCCATAACTAAGAGACCACCTGGACAGGAGAAACCAATCAAATGCTGTGACCTCTTCAAGCCCTTACCTGGCCAAGACAAACCAAGCAGAAGAGTTATGACAAAAGGGGTGGCTGGCATTGGCAAAACCATCTCCGTTCAGAAGTACATCCTGGACTGGGCTGAGGAAAAAGACAACAAAGAGATCCACTTCATTTTCCCATTGCCTTTTCGGGAGCTCAACCTCATGAGGGACAAACAGCACTCTTTGATGGACCTCCTTCATCACTTCTTTCCAGAACTAAAGCAGTTGACTTTAGGCCGCCAAGAGAAGTATAAGGTGCTGTTTATCTTTGATGGTCTGGATGAATGTCGACTCCAACTAAACTTTCAGAATAATGAAAGTTGGACCGATGTGACAGGTGTCACTTCACTGGATGTACTCCTGACAAATCTCATCAAGGGCAATCTGCTTCCCTCTGCTCTACTCTGGATAACCTCTCGACCAGCAGCAGCCAGTCAGATTCCTCCTGAGTGTGTTGACCTTGTCACAGAGATACAAGGGTTCAATGACTCACAGAAGGAGGAGTACTTCAGGAAGAGGGTCAATGATGAGAGTCTTGCAAGCAGAATCATTTCCCACATTGCACTATCAAGGAGTCTCCACATCATGTGCCACATACCAGTGTTTTGCTGGATTACTGCTTCTGTTCTTGAGGTGATTCTAGGCTCTTCAGGAGACAAACAGATTCCAAAGACTTTGACAGAGATGTACACTTATTTCCTTATCTTTCAAACCAAACAGAAGGCACAAAAGTTTAACAATGTGCACAACCTTGAGCCACAATGGAACCAGAATCTTATCCTTGATCTTGGAAAGCTGGCCTACGAACAGTTGGAGAAGGGCAAACTGATCTTCTATGAAGAGGACCTGAGAGAGTGTGGCATTGATGTCAGAGAGGCAGCAGTATGCTCTGGTGTCTGCACCCAGATCTTCAGGGAAGAATCCGGCATCTTTCAAGCAACAGTGTTTTGCTTCATCCATCTGAGTATCCAGGAGTATCTTGCAGCTCTGTATGTGTTTTTGATGATGGCAATCCATAAGAAAGATGTGCTGTCCAGACACCAAAGTGCTTCTGGGGAAGAACTCATGACCATCTTACACAAGAGTGCTGTGGACAAAGCTCTGGAGTATAATGATGGGCGCTTTGACCTCTTCCTCCGTTTCCTTCTCGGTCTTTCTCTGGAGTCCAGCCAGACTCTCCTGCATGGCCTACTACAGCGAGGACAGAAGCAGACAGGCAATGATAACACAATCAGTTACATTAAGGACAAGATCAGGGAGGTCCCTTCATCAGAGAGGGTGATCAACCTCTTCCACTGTCTGAATGAACTGAATGACCACTCGTTAGTGGAGGAGATCCAGAGCTTCCTGAGTGCAGGGACACTTTCTGAAGCACAGCTGTCACCTGGCCAGTGGTCAGCTCTGGTGTTTGTGCTGCTGACATCAGACCAGAAGCTGGATGTGTTTGACATGAAGAATTACGTCAGGTCTGATGAAGGTCTCCTGAGGCTGAAGCCAGTAGTGGAAGCATCTCAAACACTTCTGTAAGTATGATCTCAGTGATGTCAACAAATATATTGTATGATTATTTTTTATTTTGGAGCATGGCATTAACATACAGTGTTCTTTTTATGGAGTTTAGAGTTGCTGATGGCTGTTTTTCCTTTAAAGGCTCAATAGCTGTAGGCTCAGTGAAATGAGCTGTACAGCACTGGCATCTGTCCTCTGCAAAGCATCTTCAAAAGTGAAGAAACTGGATCTCAGTGGCAACAGTATCGGAGATGTTGGAGTCCAAGAACTCTGTAATGGACTGAAGAACAAAAACTGTGTACTGGAGACACTTAGGTAAGACATTTTAGTACTTCAGTATTCCTCAGAATTCAGCTCTTTGGGTTCATACATACCTCACTCAAAGTCCTACAGACACATCTAACTCAGTCACACAAATTCTTGTTTTTAATATTACAACTTACTGAAAGTTATCATAGGTTATAAAACGGTCATATACAATGTATATAAAGACTGTACATTTTATCACAGTAGATGTTTTGGACATGTTTCTCTGCTGAGATTACAACAGCTAATAAC
>CM059284.1:133009-135509 GCA_030347295.1 Setipinna tenuifilis | reverse complement strand
AGTATCTGACTCATGTAGTTTATCTTAATGACTTACAGTGCTGCAGTATCTGACTGGTGTAGTTTATCTTAATGACTTACAGTGCTGTAGTATCTGACTGGTGTAGTATATCTTAATGATTTACAGTGCTGCAGTATCTGACTCATGTAGTATATCTTAATGACTTACAGTGCTGCAGTATCTGAATTATGTAGTATATCTTAATGACTTACAGTGCTGCAGTATCTGACTGGTGTAGTATATCTTAATGACTTACAGTGCTGCAGTATCTAACTCATGTAGTTTATCTTAATGACTTACAGTGCTGTAGTATCTGACTGGTGTAGTTTATCTTAATGACTTACAGTGCTGTAGTATCTGACTGGTGTAGTATATCTTAATGACTTACAGTGCTGCAGTATCTGACTGGTGTAGTATATCTTAATGACTTACAGTGCTGCAGTATCTGACTGGTGTAGTATATCTTAATGACTTACAGTGCTGCAGTATCTCAGTGTCTGATTACATATGTCTCCAATATAACTACTTTATGTTAAATCATCAATTTTTTTTGCTTGCTTGAGAATTTAAATACTTAATCATTGGACACATCTGCTTGGTAACTAAATATTAAAGGAATATATATACTTTTTTAGATACTAACTACAAACCTGTTTTAGGCAACAAGTGTCTCTTAGTCAGACTGGACTCACACGTTCACTACTGCACTTTATATTCCAGAACTGCTGCCCACTATTTGTACACATTGTTTATACGCGTACCAGTATACCTGTAACTCGTATACTGGCTAAATATTGTGTTTATACTCTAACATACCTGCTGTAGATATGTACATTACACATATACCAAATGTAAATATGTATCCTGTCTTCATTTATTTTATTGTTTTTGCTGTTCTGTATTTTAAGCCATTTGTGATACATTTCTACCCTTACATGTGCGAATGTAACATACTGATGTTCCAACCTGGGATTAATAAAGTACTCTGATTCTGATGACCCGATTGTTTTATTTATAGATTTACCTGCAGTTTGCTCTCAGACTGTAGGGTCGCCCAAAAGGAAAAAAAATCTGAATTTCCATGCCATGTTTTTGTTCCTCAGTTGGGCTTGGTGTAGGATTACGGTTAGAGTTAGTCCAGGACTAGGTTTAAATCAGACTGCACAGTTTTCTCTCAGTAAAGTTGACTGTAGGATCTCCCAAAAAGAAAATAAAAACTCAAACTACACGCTATATAAAGTAAACTACATGGGCATTGCTTAAGTTATATACAAGGCGCTACATAGTAATTGACTAGGCTATATACAAGAAACTACATGACCATTGACTAGGCCAAGAAACTACATGATCTGAATTTCCATGCTGTGTTTTTGTTCCTCTGTTGGGCTTGGTGTAGGATTAGGGTTTGAGTTAGTCCAGGACTAGGTTTAGTTCAGACTGCACAGTTTGCTCTCAGTAAAGTTGACTATACGTTATATAAAGTAAACTACATGGACATTAAGCTACATCAAACAGTAACCTGCTTGATAATTGACTAGGCTACATACAAGAAACTACATGATCATTGCCTAGGCTATATACAAGAAACTACATGATCATTAACTAGGCTACATACAAGAAACTACATCATTGCCTAGGATACATCAAGCAGTAATCTGCATAGTTGTTCATCATTTAATGCAGTTGTCGTGTGCTGAGTCCACGGTGGGAGCTAAAGACATGATCCTGGAAGAACTGAAGCTGATGTCGGCATCTAGATAGGCTTGCTTGACGACATGGCAGGCTAGCTGCATATGGCAACATCAGAGAACCTTAAACAGGTGAGAATGAGAACACAACATCTATCTAAACACTGTTAAAGAGGGCAAGTGCAGAATGAATGTGGTTCTATCTCTATGGGGTTCTATAGAGCTAAACTCCTAAACGTATTAATTTCCGGGTATATCATTTTTTGTTTGGTAATTGTAAGATTGCATTCAATACAGGTGGTAAAAAGAATGCATTTGTATGCAATATATGCAATTTTTGTGTTTTTAAGTTATTGTGAAATCACCTCACTCATGAAAAAGCAAAACAGAAATAATTTAAAAATAACTTATCTTAGACAATAAGCACGGTAGTTGTGTGCAATGTCTGATTCCATTGGCTAAAAATCTGTGAAAATATCAATTTAGTCATTTAGCTCTATTGACTCCCATTCAATCTGCACTTGCCCGAGATTGCCCTCTAAAGGAAAACGCCTGAACTGCAAGAGTTTTCGGTTACAATGGGATATTGTATAGAGTGGTCAGGCTCTATTAGAAAGGCTATTTCCAACAGTATTCCACAGTTTTTTCTGAATACAGGCAATTACTGTGCCAATACTGCACTAGTTTTAGGCAGATATGATATTGAGTATAAACAGTAACTGCTGTACAATAACAGCTGTATCAAACCGGTCTGAACCTCCAACTTCACTGAACATGGTGGACAGCAGCTGTGATTTTGAGGCAACTGCAGT
>CM059284.1:120509-128009 GCA_030347295.1 Setipinna tenuifilis | reverse complement strand
CACACAGACACACACACACACACACTGACACACACACACACTCACACACACACACTCACACACACACCCTCACACACAGACACACACACACTGACACACACACTCACACACACACACCCTCACACACACACACCCTCACACACACACACCCTCACACACAGACACAGCTGTGATTATGCAGCAGAGAGGGACGCTAACCCCCAGAGCTGCTCGTGTTTCTAAGCAGAGAAGGAGAGAGAAGGAGAGAGAAGGAGAGAGAAGAGAGGAGGGAGGAGGGAGGGAGAGGAGGAGGGAGAGGGAAAGAGAGAAAGAGGAGGGAGCGGGAGAGGGAGAGCGGAGGGGGGGAGAGAGAGAGGAGGGAGGAGGGAGGAGAGGGAGAGAGAGGAGGGGGAGGGAGGGAGACCAGGAGGGAGAGGGAAAGAGAGAGAGATGGAGGGAGGGAGGGAGAGAGGGAGAGTGGGAGGGAGCGGGAGAGGGAGAGGGAAAGAGAGACAGGAGGGAGAGAGGAGGGAGGAAGAGAGCGGGAGAGGGAGAGGGAAGGAAAGAGAGACAGGAGGAAGGAGGGAGGGAGGGAGAGAGCGGGAGGGAGAGAAAGAGAGAAGGAGAGGGGGAGAGAAAAGAGGGATAGTGAAGGAGAGAGGAGGAGAGGGAGAGAGAGAAGAGAGGAGAGGGAGAGAGAGGGAGGAAGAGGGAAGAGAGGAGAGGGAGAGAGATGGAGGGAAAGAGAGAAGGAGAGGGAGGGAAAGAGAGAGAGATGGAGAGAAGGAGAGGGAGAGAGCAGGAGGGAGAGATAGATGAAATAGAGTGATAGAGAGAGAGGGTGATGAGATGGAATGACAGAGAGAGAGGGAGAGAGATAGGATAGAAAGAAAGATAGAAAGATTAAATGGAGTGATAGGGAGAGAAAGAGAGAGAGATGGGGTGGACAGAGAGAGAGGGTGATGAGATGGAGGGAGAAGGAATGATTGAGAGGAAAAAGAGAAGGGGAGAGGGACAGAGAGAGTGAAAAAGAGATGGAGAGAAAAAAACATGGAGAGAAAGAAAAGAAGACAGAGACAAAGAGAGAAAGTGATTGAAAGACAGAAAAGGAAGGTCAGAGAAGGAGAGAGGGAGTGATAGAGTGATTGAGTGGGGAGAGGGAGTGATGGAGTGATTGAGAGGGGAGAGGGAGAGAGAGAAAGAACTAGACAGTGAAAACAATGAAAGGAAGCATAGTGTTGCTGTCATGTTAGTCTGACTCTAACCCAGCTGTGATGTTACTGTAACTATAACTAACCCAGTACTACTGTGACTGACCCAGCTGTGATTAGTGATGTTATTGTAACTAACCCAGCTGTGATAGTCATGCTGTTATTAACTAACCCAGCTGTGATAGTCATGCTGTTATTAACTAACCCAGCTGTGATAGTCATGCTGTGATTGTAACTAACCCAGCTGTGATAGTCATGATGTTATTAACTAACCCAGCTGTGATTAATGATGTTATAATAACTAATCCAGCTGTGGTAGTCATCATGTTATTGTAACTAACCCAGCTGTGGTAGTCATCATCTTATTGTAACTAACCCAGCTGTGGTAGTCATGATGTTATTGTAACTAACCCAGCTGTGATTAGTGATGTTATTAACTAACCCAGCTGTGGTAGTCATGATGTTATTGTAACTAACCCAGCTGTGGTAGTCATGATGTTATTGTAACTAACCCAGCTGTGATAGTCATGATGTTATTGTAACTAATCCAGCTGTGGTAGTCATGATGTTATTAACTAATCCATGACTAGCTATGATAGAAGCATTGTGGGTAAAGTGAAACAGTGTATGTGTCTGTGTTTGTGTGTGTCTGCACGAGTGTCTGAGTTTTATGTGTGTGAACGTGTGTATGATTCTGCCTAAGGCTATAGACTATATTCTCTCTCATTCTCTCTTTGTCTTTGTACGTGTGTGTGTGTATGTGTGTGTGTGCGTGTGGGTGTATGTGTGTGTCTGTGTGTGTGTGTGTGTGTATGCTTGTGTGTGCGTGCGTGCATGTGTGAATATGTGTGTGTGTGTGTGAGGTGTATGCATAACAACAATTAAGCACCACAGTTGAAATGATTAGAGGTGCTTTTGACGTTTAGGTTGTGAATAGTTTTTGGTGTAACTGTGGTGGCAAAGCTTAATGCTAATCTTAATGCTAATCTTAATGCTATTGTTAATGCTAACTTAACGTGAGGCTGTTTAAAGTTCAACGACTCCACTCCCTACATCTCCTCCTTTCACCACCAGGGGGAGCACCATGCCTATGACCGCCACCAGGGGGAGCACCATGCCTATGACCTCCTATGACCACCAGGGGGAGCACCATGCCTACGACCTCCTATGACCACCAGGGGGAGCACCATGCCTACGACCACCAGGGGGAGCACCATGCCTATGACCTCCTATGACCACCAGGGGGAGCACCATGCCTATGACCTCCTCTGGCCAGCAGGGGGAGCACCATGCCCATGAACACCAGCAGCATCATCCCTATTTCAGCCTCTCTTACCCCCACCCCTCCCCCGCCAGGTTCCTTTCTCTCGCTCTCTTTCTCTCCGTTTCTCTCTCCCTCCCTCTGCCCCCCCCCCCAGTCCACCCTTTCTGTCACTCAATCTCTTTGTCTTATAGTCCCTCTCTTTTCCCCAGGCAACCCCTTTCTCTCTCTCTCCCTCTCTTCCTCTCTCTCCCTCAGGCAACCCCTTTCTCCATCTCTTTCTCCCTCTCTCTTCCTCAGTCAACCTCTTTCTCTCTCATTTTCTGTCTCCCTCTCTCTCCCTCTCTCTCCCTCTGTCTCCCTCTCTCTTCCTCAGTCAACCCCTTTCTCTCTCATTTTCTGTCTTCCTTTCTCTCCCTCATTCTCTCTCTCTCCTCTCTCTCTTCCTCAATCTATTTCTCTCTTATTTTCTGCATTGCTCTCTCTCATTCTCTCTCTCTTCTCTCTCCACACCCCCTCTCTCCATATCTCCCTTTCTCCCTCAGTCTCCCCCTTTCTCAATATAAAGACGTTTCTCAGTGATGTCTGACTTTATCCTTAGATAGTAGCATCTTGGTTTTCTCAAAATTGGCCAAGAAGATGGGAAGGCCAGACCATACCAATCAACCCAGAGCAAGACGTGGGGTGAGACAGGGAGAGAGACACAAGGAGAGACAGGCAGGCAGAGAGAGGGAGAGAGACAGGCAGGCAGAGAGAGGGAGAGAGACAGGGGGAGAGACAGGTAGAGATGCAGGGAGAGAGACAGGGGGAGACACTGGGAGAGAGAGACAGGGAGAGAGACACAGGGAGAGAGAGACAGGGAGAGAGACACAGGGAGAGAGAGACAGGGAGAGAGACACAGGGAGAGAGAGACAGGGAGAGAGACACAGGGAGAGAGAGACAGGAGGAGACGCAGGGAGAGAAAGATAGGGAGAGAGGGAGGGAGAGAGAGACGCAGGGAGAGAGAGACAGGGAGAGAGGGAGAGACACAGGGAGAGAAAATGCATTTAACAGAATGGCTGTGTGCATGTGATTGTCTGTACTTTGGCATGTGATATGTCAAAATGTGTGTGTGTGTTTATGTGTGTGTGTGTGTGCACGCGCACGCATGGATGGCTGTCTTTCTCTTGCCATGTGATATGTCAGTATGTGTGTGTGTGTGTGTGGTTGCCTTTCTCTTGGTATATGGTATGTCAGAGTGTGTGTGTGTGTGTGTGTGTGTGTGTGCCTTTCTCTTGGTATATGGTATGTCAGAGTGTGTGTGTGTGTGTGTGTGTGTGCCTTTCTCTTGGTATATGGTATGTCAGAGTGTGTGTGTGTGTGTGTGGTATATGGTATGTCAGAGTGTGTGATTGATGTGTGTGCTGTGACCTTGATAAGTGTGTGTGATGGACACACAGATTTGTGTATCGGCTCAGAACTGATGGCTCAGGTGCTGCTCAGTGTGTGTGAGTGTGTGTGTGTGTGAGTGAGTGTGTGTGTGTGTGTGTGTGTGTGTGTGTGTGTGTGTGTGTGTGTGTGTGAGTGAGTGCAAGTGTTTGTGTGAGTGAGTTTGTGTGTGTGAGTGAGTGAGTGTATGTGTGTGTGTGTGTGTCTAAGTGTTTGTTTTGTGGGTGTATGTGTATGTGTGTGTTTGTGTGTGTGTGGGGGTATGCGTGTGAGTGTTTTGTGGATGTATGTGTGTGTGTGTGTGTGTGTGTGTGTGTGATGGCTGAGGTGATGCTTTGGTCTTCTCCCTCTCTTCCCTCTTTGTTCCACTTCTCCTTGTCCTCCTCTCCTCCCCTCCTCCTCTCCTCCCCTCCTCCTCCTCTCCCTCTCTTCCCTCTCCTCCACTCCTCCTCTCCTCCCCTCCTCCTCCCCTTCTCCTCCTCTCGTCTCCCCTCTCTCCACCTACCGTTTGTTCCTCCTCTTCTCCTCTCTCTCTCTTCAGTTTCTCTTCCTCTTCTCCTCTCCTCCCTCTCTACTTCACTCCTCCTCTCCTGTCCCTCTCTTCTCTCTGTCCTTCTACCCTCCTTTCTTCTCCTCCTACCCATGTCCTCCTCCCCTCCTCTCCTCCCCTCCTCTCCTCTCCTCCTCTCCTCTTACCCTCTTCTCCTCCCCTCCTCTCCTCTTCTCCTCCTCTCCTCTCCTCCCTTCCTTGTCTCCTCCAGGTCATCGGGATGCCCCCCCCCCCTGAAACCCAGACATGTTTGGCCCATCCTCACCTAAGCACTGGCCCCCACACATAGCCCATCACACACCCCCCCCCCCCCCCACACACACACACACACACCTATACACACACATACCATAACTTTCTACACACTTTAGTCTCATTCCTTCCACTTACACGCAACCCCCCCCCCCCCCCCCCCCCCCGAAAAAAACGGCCCAACCCTCCACCATTAGCATGAAGGACGCACACACCCGCCGCCCCACACACACTTGCACTCCACACACACTTGCACGGCCCCTGTCACTGGATGTCCCTCATCCACACACACATTGCCCTATCCCCACCTCAGTGCTGCCGCCTGCACACACTGCACTCCTCCCCTCCCACACACACACACACACACACACACACACACACACACACACACACATACCACCATCATCGGCCACCAAAGCCAACCCTCCCTTCCACCCCCAACTGCACTTTATGCACTCCCCCCCCCCCCCCCCCCCCCATCACTCATTCCACCTCTGCCCTTCTGCAGGTAGCCATCCCCAAACTGCATGAGATGCACTTTACTGCACTGACAATCACCAGTCTCACTGCATGTCCTACTCTACCCAGTATGTCTATGTGACGATAAACCATCCTTGTGTCCTTCTATCCTTCTATCCTTCTATCCTTGTATCCTTGTGTCCTTGCATCCTCCCCTCCTCTCCTCTTCTTTCTTTCTTTCTTTCCTGTCCTTTCCCTCCCTCATGCACACACACAGTTTGTTTTCTAAAAGAGGAGGGATAAACTCTCTCATTCCATCACACGAACACAAACACACACACACACACACAAATAGTGTTTCTGCCTTAGTGACTTCACACCTCCTGTATCATCACAACCCTGTGTGTGTGTGTGTGTGTGTGTGTGTGTGTGTGTGTGTGTGTAAAGTCACTGAGGCAGAACTGTCCTGTGAGAGGAGTCTGTGTGTGTCTCTAGGCCACTGCCTGTGTGTGTGTGTGCGTGTGTGTGTGTGTGTGTGTATGTGTGTGTGTGTGTGCTGAGAGCTTTACAGGTCTTCTTTAATTGCTGCATTTACTGCTGTGCTGCTTTTATTGTTTTGCCTTTTTCATTGTGATTTTATTGCGGTTCTGTGTGTCCTAAACGTCCTCCCGTCTTCAGAGCAGATGTGTGGGGGTCAAAGGTCATGATGGAGGAATGATGAGGTTGCCCAGGAAACAGAAGAGAAGGGAGAAAGACAGACGGCCAGGACTTATTATGGGATGTTCTGTAACTATGGGCTTATTGTAAATGTGTGTGCATGTAAATATGTGCCTGTGTGTGTGTGTGTGCATGTAAATGTGTGTGTGTGTGCGTGTATAGTGTGCTCTAAGGTGCAGGAGTCTCTAAGGTGAGTTAGATGAATGTTTTAATGTGCAATAGTGAATGTGCAAATACACAGATGAATTAGTGCAAGTGACAAACACACTGGCTACCGCAGAGGGCCAAGGGTGTGTGTGTGTGTGTGTGTGTGTGTGTGTGTGTGTGTGTGAGAGAGAGAGAGAGAGAGACAGTGTGTGTGTGTGTAAGAGAGAGAAACAGTGTGTGTGTGTGTGTGTGTGTGTGAAGCTAAGGGAAGTGCTTGAGGCTGAATGCTGAAGTTGCCCATGATTAAGACACCAGCCAGCACTGTGTGTGTGTGTGTGTGTGTGGTGTGTGTGTGTGTGTGTGTGTGTTTGTGGCAACATAATTAGAGCCTAAATATTACACTGCTCTAATCTGCTGCTGCAAATGGTTCTGACTGTGTGTGTGTGTGTGTTTGTGAGTGTGTGTGTGTGTGTGGCAACATAATTAGAGCCTAAATTTTACACTGCTCTAATCTGCTACTGCAAATGGCTCTGACTTTGTGTGTGTGTATGTGTGTATGTGTGTGTGTGTGTGTGTGTGTGTGTGTGTGTGTCAGGAACATGCATCACTTTACTGACAGCCAATAATTGTTCCTTCCTGTTAATCCAGACTGCATCCCAACCCACAGTGTGTGGAGTGTGAAGTGTGTTGTGTGAGTTATCAGACGTTAAACATAAGTGTGTGAAGTGTGTTGTGTGAGTTATCAGACGTTAAACATAAGTGTGTGAAGTGTGTTGTGTGAGTTATCAGACGTTAAACATAAGTGTGTGAAGTGTGTTGTGTGAGTTATCAGACGTTAAACATAAGTGTGTGAAGTGTGTTGTGTGAGTTATCAGACGTTAAACATAAGTGTGTGAAGTGTGTTGTGTGAGTTATCAGACGTTAAACATAAGTGTGTGAAGTGTGTTGTGTGAGTTATCAGACGTTAAACATAAGTGTGTGAAGTGTGTTGTGTGAGTTATCAGACGTTAAACATAAGTGTGTGAAGTGTGTTGTGTGAGTTATCAGACGTTAAACATAAGTGTGTGAAGTGTGTTGTGTGAGTTATCAGACGTTAAACATAAGTGTGTGAAGTGTGTTGTGTGAGTTATCAGACGTTAAACATAAGAGTGTGAAGTGTGTTGTGTGAGTTATCAGACGTTAAACATAAGTGTGTCGTGTGTGTTGTGTGAGTTATCAGACGTTAAACATAAGTGTGTGAAGTGTGTTGTGTGAGTTATCAGACGTTAAACATAAGTGTGTGAAGTGTGTTGTGTGAGTTATCAGACGTTAAACATAAGTGTGTCGTGTGTGTTGTGTGAGTTATCAGACGTTAAACATAAGTGTGTGAAGTGTGTTGTGTGAGTTATCAGACGTTAAACATAAGTGTGTGAAGTGTGTTGTGTGAGTTATCAGACGTTAAACATAAGTGTGTGAAGTGTGTTGTGTGAGTTATCAGACGTTAAACATAAGTGTGT
>CM059284.1:82500-107909 GCA_030347295.1 Setipinna tenuifilis | reverse complement strand
ACACACATACATCATTACTGCATAGGCAGACAGATACGCACACACACACACACACACACACACACACACACACACACACACACACACACACACACACACACACACAGACCTATACCCTCACAAATAGAAAAGATTCATACCTGTACAAACACAAACACACATACACACACACATAAACACACACACACACACACAGAGACAAACACACACCTATACACACCACACACACAGAAAAGATGCATACCATACACACATACATCATTACTGCATAGGCAGACAGATACGCACACACACACACACACACACACACACACACACACACACACACACACACACGCGCACACACTTTAAACGAACTATAAAATGTAGTAAAAAATATATCTGTTTTTTATGTATTAAAAAAAACTCCACACACACTTGGTAGTGTATCAAGGACCCCGGCATTCAAAACGAGGCACTGAAAGTGTTCATTTTTAAAAGTCTGTTTTTTTAGATGGTACCTAATGTTACTGTACAAATTCTGTAACTGTACAAATCATTAATTTCATAAATTCATTTGTTTCTTTGCTTACCACAGTGTCTGTAGTTTACAGTCTGGATTCCTGAGTAGAGCAGCAATCTGCTTCACTCCTGAGTCTCCTAGTTTATTACGACTCAGATTCAGATCTATCAGGTGTGAGGGGTTTGATGTCAGAGCTGAAGTCAGAGCAGCACAGCCCTCTTCTGTTATACTGCAGGACTCAAGCCTGGAGAGAGAGAGAGAGAGAGAGAGAAAGAGAGACAGATGTACGTACACACACACACACACACACACACACACACCCCTTTAAACAAACTACAAAATGTAGTAAAAATATAGCTGATTTTTAACTATTAAAAAACACTAAAACACTATTAAAGAACCATGTAAGTGTTAATTTTTAAAAAGACTGTTTTTATAGGTGGTACCTAGTGTTAGTGTACAAATTCTGTAAGTGTACAAATCATTTATTCAAAAGACTGGAACCTTGTGGTAGCCCCTGGTTGCTGCTGTGTTGGTAGTCCACACAAGTCCACTGACGTACACACACACACACACACACACACACACACACACACACACACACACACACACCATTACTGCACCGTCTACTGACCTACCTGGAACCGGAATCACTGACTGTACTTGTAGTGACTGTCTGTGGGTTAGGCAGAGATAGTGGAACACAGAGATTGCTGCATTACAGAGAATTTGAGGTAGAAGAAGAGCAATGTCTATGTGATGTGCGTCCGTACTTATTCGAACTGCATTATACAGCTGAAGAGCTGTGAGAGCGCGATAAGAGGGCTGCCAGAGAGAGACGTCATGTGACCAAGGTACCGCCTATAAAAACAGTCTTTTTAATAATTAATACTTACAAAGTTCTCAGTGCCTAGTTTGCAATGCCAGCACCCTCGATATACTACCAAGGAAGTGTGGCGCTACTGAGTTTAACAATAGCTACATCTTCAAAGTTCCATCGTGCCCCCATCACTAGCATGGTGGGCCTATTCTACAGAAACTGTAATATAGTTTAGTTCTGAATACAACAGGCTAGCACAGTTTTGCTTCTCTGTAAACATACTAACTGCTCGTGATGTTTTAACAGACAAAAACTTCATTTCACACCAAAGTATCCCTTTAATTACCATGACGTTGCTGCACTATGACCATATCACCTGCATACTGTATTCCTGTTCTTAGTTTACACATTGGACATTATTCCTGTTTTACAAATAATAGTTATCAAACACATTAAACCACTAACCTCAGTGTCTTGAGTCTGCAGTGGGAATCCTCCAGTACAGCACAGATCTGCTTCACTCCTGAGTCTCCTGGTATCTCCCCACTCAGGTCCAGCTGTGTCAGGAGTAAAGGGTTTCTACCCAGAACTGAAGTCAGATACACACAGGCCTCTTCTGCAGCATCACTCTTCAACAACCTGCAGAGACAGGAGAAAAACATACCAACTGTTTATCATGTTTTAATATACCCAATGTACATTTTACAACTACTTTTTCCCTTTTCCTAATAAAAAAAAAACAAACAAAAAATACCCTGAAATAGCCTAGGGCTTAAAGGGTTAACAAACCAAATTCAGCATCTTAGAAAGCTGCACCAGGAGACACCGACAGATGTGTTATGATCTTACCTCAGTGTCTGAAGTTTAGAGGCAGGATCCTGCAGTAAATCAGTGAGGAGCTTCACTCCAGAGGTTCCAGGATCGTTTCCTCTCAGGTCCAGCTCCTCCAGGTGTGAGGGGTTTGATTTGAGAGCTGAGGCCAGAGCAGCATATCCTTTTCCTGTTACACCACAGTCTGACAGCCTGGACAGAAGAGCCTAATGTTATCAGTTGTTGTTTAGTAGAGAGAGTGAGAGCAAGAGAGAGAGAGCAGGACACTGAATAATGTGGAAATGCACACACTCAAATCACAAATATGCCCTCTCTTACACACACAGACACACACACACACAGACACACACACACACACACAAAATCATGTACACATGTAAGACCTATACAAAGAGTTCACACACACAAAGACACAGACACACAGATGCACACACACACACACACACACACACACACAAACACACAAACACAAACACACAGCCCTTTACTCAGATTGTTAAATGTTTCGTTTGCTTCATCACACACTCTTTGTCTCTTTGCTTACCACAGTGTCTGTAGTTTACAGTCTGGATTCCTGAGTAGAGCAGAGATCTGCTTCACTCCTGAGTTTCCTAGTTTATTATGACTCAGATTCAGCTCCATCAGGTGTGAGGGGTTTGATGTCAGAGCTGAAGTCAGAGCAGCACAACCCTCTTCTGTTATACTGCAGGAGTCAAGCCTGGAGAGAGAGAGAGAGAGAGAGAGAGAGATAGAGAGAGAGAGATAGAGAGAGAGAGAGAGAGAGGAGGACAATGAGTAGCACAAATGCACACACTCAAACCACAAATACTCACACACACACACACACACACACACACACACACACACACACACACACACACACACACACAATCAAACACATATACAAAAGGAATAGACACATAAAGACACACATCTATAGACACATACAGATGCGCATGCACACGCACACACACACACACATCGGTACCCTCACAGACAGAAACGCTGAACACCTGTCCAAAAACACACACACACACATAGGGAGTGGCTGGTCCACCAAGCTCGTAAACGTGTGCACGTGTGTGTGTGTGTGTGTGTGTGTGTGTGCGCTAATGGGCGTGGTCACTTACAGGGGATAAGTGCAGTGGACACACTTCACACACACATCATTACTAGTAAAAAGATTAAGCTGTTTTTAAATCATTATAAAAGCTAGAAGTTGCTCCACATGTCCCTGGTGTTAGAGTTTGATGTTTTTGAAGTTGCGTTGTGTTTCTTAGCAGAAATAGAAGACTGGACTCTTCTTGTTGAATCAGGATCGATAATTTATTGTAGCAGTTTAAATCACGAATAACTGATTAAGTAAAATGAAATACTTGATGGAATGAAAATAAAAGACTCTTAATAACACGCTAAGTCTAAAAGACTGGCTAAGTTACATTTCTTGACTCGCCCGCGAGGTTGAGTCAAGCAGAGCTTTCTATCAGATGCAGTTTAAGATGTTGAGTTCGATCCGTCTCCGTTCCGTTCTCGTTCCTCGTTCTGAAGATAGAGGATCGGGACCCACTCATATACCCCAAAAGCAATATCGTAAATCAGTCTAAACAGTACAATAATAACCCAGGCAGTTGTAACCCTAGGAAGTACTTTCCATATATGTGCATGAAGGTGCAACACACTACCGTTCTCAGAGTTGGAATGCAGCAACATACACGTACAAGGTCCTGCACCTGTGCTGTTCATGCTACCATATGGCTAGTTTGGTCTTACAAAGTTGCTGACGGTGCAGACAGAGTGGCTCCTGATCTGAGCAGAGAGTAAAACATCTTATGGTTGAGGCCTATTCATTTGACAGCCTAGAGAGTGCACAGAAAAATCATACATAATTCTACACTGGTGATATAACAAGGGCCCTGGCATTCAAAACGAATGGGGCACTGAGAACTCTGTAAGTATTGATTATTAAATACTTATGTTTTTATAGGTGGTACCTAGTGTTACTGTACAAATTCTTTAACCCTCCTGTCGTGTTCGGGTCAAATCTGCTAACATTGTTCTCAACTAAAGAATGTTTAATAAAAAAAATGGTGGTGAAAAAAAATTTTGTGCTAATTTAAGAGCAGTTAAAACAGACCGGTCAATTTTGACTGGAAACACTAAAGTTGGGGGCTGGAGGCGAACACGACCGGAGGGTTAAGTGTACACATCGTTTATTCGAAAGACTGGAACCTTGCGATAGCCTCTGGTTGTTGTGTTGACAGTCCACACAAGTCTACTGACGTGTACACACAAACACACACAATTTCTGCATCGTCTACTGACTTACCTGGAATCACTGACTGTACTTGTAGTGACTGTCTCTGGGTTAGGCATAGATAGTGGAACACAGAGATTGCTGCATTACAGAGTATTTGAGGTAGAAGAAGAGCAATGTCTATGTGGTGGGCGTCCGTACTTATTCGAACTGCATTATACAGCTGAAGAGCTGTGAGAGCCTATGACCATATCACCTGCATACTGTTGTAGGTACAACCACACAAGAACTACCCTTCCCATGATTCTCTTTCCTTTGGCACACCTCAGGTGATAAAGCCTTCTCAGGTTTCAGACTCTTTAAAACCACTGGCGGGCTATTTCTCAGCCTCTCTGTCCTCACGTGGACCTAAAGAGACACCCTCTCTTCCTCGTGGGTCATCGTAAAGGAAGACACCCTCTCTGCCCTGCACCAGGCCAAGGAGCCAAGCAGGCAGACAGCGAAACTTCGTCATGCACAGCTAAATAGACAAAGAATGGCCCTTCCACAAGCCAAGGAGCCAAGCAGGCAGACAATGGACTTCGTCACCATGCGCAAGTAAATAGACAAAGAATGGCCTTTGCACAAGGTCACAAAGTACTTTAACATGAGTACGCGAGTTTACTGGAAAGGCGACCGGCTTCCCTTTCTCAGTCGTATAGCCATGAACAGGGTGAGCAGATTCCCCTAGGCTACCTGTTGCACGAGCAATATTTTATTTTGAGTTTGAATGGAACGGACTACTTCTAATCCATAGGATTCCCAACCAGACGCTGAGGAAGTACAGTTCTGTCAATGTCTATGTGCGACAAACCACCGCAGGAAACCTCTTAATCGAGAAGTCGATTCCCAGGCTGAGAGAGAACTTTCCTAAAACAAGGACTCTTCCTTCATCAGATCTCCACAGATCAGCCATGGAACCAAGACGATGTAACCTCAACTGGACTCCCCTGAATCAACAAGGATTCCTCAACCAACAACCAGGAACAAAGGAAACGAAAAGGCAACCTTCACGTGAGCACTTGGGCATGGATCTTTAGCACAGCAAGAAAGTGTTCAACTGTCTGATGTAAACATACACACTGTTTTCATGTATACTTTGAGTGACCATCTGTTATGTTCTTTTATTTGCTACTTTGGTAGATAGATCATGCATGCTCTCTCTCTCTCTCTCTCTCTCTCTCTCTCTCTATTGCATGCTCTCTCTCTGACCCTCTTACTAACTCTTATCTCATGCGCCATACTGAGATACCTGGTGAAAAGGAATGCTAACAATAGCCTAGCAGAACTAGTATTGTTTCAAAGTAAGTTAATCATGTGCCCTTCCCCCGCTCTCGCGCTTATCTGGCACAAGGCTAACCTCTCACACATTCGTTTGACCATTTGGCGATCCAACTGGGGACCCCCAAGTGCCCCCTCTCCTCTGTCTCTCTCTTGCGCACACACACACACACACACACACACACACACAAACACACACTATCCTATTGTCTTGCACACACACCAGCACAACGTGTTAGATTAGTTCACACCTGTAGTTCATTAGTTAATGAACTATACCTTTGGAATAATCTGTGTTTTGTCTGTTATTGCTGCTGTATTCATTGAAGCCATCCAGTCTAAGAACCTCCAACTGCCTTCATCTAGTCTAAGTGTGTGTAAATGCTGTTGACTGTAGTGTATTGTGATACTGTAAGTAATACATTATTACTAAGCTGTAGTATAAGCATAACATGCGAGGATTGGCTACATTTAATTATGGAGCTCCAAGCTAGGTGTACCAATTGCACCTACACTGTATTCCTGTTCTTATTTTACACATTGGACATCATTCCTGTTTTACAAATTATGCTGTTCAAACAAATTAAACCACTAACTTCAGTTTCTTGAGTCTGCAGTGGGAGTCCTCCAGTACAGCACAGATCTGCTTCACTCCTGAGTCTCCTAGTTTCTTCCTACTCAGATCCAGCTCTGTCTGGAGTAAAGGGTTTCTACCCAGAACTGAAGTCAGATACACACAGGCCTCTTCTGCAGCATCACTCTTCAACAACCTGCAGAGACAGAAGAAAAACATACCAACTCTTAATCATGTTTTAACATGGCCAATGTACATTTTACAACAATTTTTTCCTTTTTCCTAATAAAAAATAAAAATACCCTGAAATAGCATGGGGCTTAAAGGGTTAACAAACCTAATTCAGCATCTCAGAAAGCTGCACCAGGAGACACTGACAGATGTGTTATGATCTTACCTCAGTGCCTCAAGTTTAGAGGCAGGATCCTGCAGTAAATCAGTAAGTAGCTTCACTCCAGAGTGTCCAGGGTCGTTTCCTCTCAGGTCCAGCTCCTCCAGGTGTGAGGGGTTTGATTTGAGAGCTGAGGCCAGAGCAGCATATCCTTCTGCTGTTACACCACAGTCTGACAGTCTGGAGAGAAGAGCCTAATGTTATGGGCTGTTGCTTAGTAGAGAGAGCTGTTGTCTAGTATAAAGAGAGAAATCGAGAGAGAGAGAGAGAGACAGAGACAGAGAGAGAGAGACAGAGAGAGAGAGAGAGAGACAGAGAGAGAGAGACAGAGAGATGGACACTGAGTTATTTGGAAAAGCACACATTCAAATCACAAATATGCTCTCTCTCTCTCTCTCCCTCCCTCTCTCTCTCTCCCTCTCTCTCTTGTGTCTGGTGCATGCTGGGAGTGGGCGGACGGAGCGTGAGCGTGATCACGGTGAGAGGGAAGTTTGGTTTGCTGTCCTTTCAACGTTTCTTCACTTTGTTTCTCCCTTTATGTTTCTCTTACGGTTACTAAACATTATTTACATTGTTGATTTGCGTAGTAGCAGTTTGTTCTGGTACGGTGGGCGCGGTGGCGGAGTTTGGAATGGCGTCTCAGACGCCTTCCACTTCGCTCCGCCATGGAATCAGGTGCGTACCGGATCCTGGAGTGTCAGTCGAGGACGTGTTGTTGGTTATAGGAGAAGACGTTGGATATGCTAACATTGTTGCGGCTTCACGAATGAACAAGGCAGTTGTGGTTTTCTTGAAAGAGGTGTCACAAGCGAATCAACTAGTTGAGAGCGGCATTTGGGTAAGTGGAGGTTTTGTCTCTCTAATGTCTAATGTGCCTCCGTCTAATTCCTAATGCTGATATTGAACGAGAGCTTTCTCGTTTCGGGAGGCTTGCTGGCACAATAAGAATCATGAAGATGGGGTGCAAAAATACTAACCTTAAGTGTGTGCAATCGTTTAGGCGACAAGTGTTTATGTTCTTAGACACGCCAAACTTGAATATATCGTTTCGAGTTTGGTGTGAAGGAAAATCGTTCATGCTTTATGCTCTGGTGAGCCACGTTGTTTTGCTTGTGGAAATACAGGCCATGTAAGGATGCATTGCCCCCGCGCAATAACAGAAGAGAGTGAAGGTCTTGCTCAGGTAGGGGATGACACTCAACCGGGCAACGAGGAGCAGAGCGGGGAGGATAGGGGGAATAGTGAAAATGGTAGCGTAAGTATAGTTGAGGATGGTAGTGGTAGCGGTAGCAGGGCTCCACCCGAAAAGAACGAGGGTGCCTGCAACACTATTAGTGTGATTGTTGGTCAGGAACGAGTTGTAGGTGAACAAATGACAAGTACAGACGCTGCTGTTGTTGACGAGAGTGAGGGGGGTGCGGCTAGTTTAGCGTTAAGTACAAATGGCGAATATGGGGAGCCAGCTGGGCCAAAACCCCTTGAGGTGCCAATGCAGTCTGACGATGAAATGGCAGATGAAGATACCATGACAGAAATCTCAGATATCCCTGAAATGTCACAAGTAAATAATGAACAGCTGTACCAGCTGGAAGACATACGTAAATTTTTGGATAACACATTTGGCAAGGCAGTTGAGGTAGAAGAATTTTTTGCAGACGTTGATAAGTTTGAGGCATCTGTGGTGTATTGGTTAAGGAAGGTCGGTTTTGATGAGTTGAGCAAAAGGAAAAGGTTTCGTCTAAAAAAGTTCATAACGAAGATACGGAAGGCGAGAGCCTTAAAACAAAAGTAAAAAACTAACCATCACACAATGGTGTCTTCACTTGTGGTGTGTTTGCTGTCTCTCTTCTTGCTATACCCCTTACCTTTTTTTTTCTTCATGGAATTCTTAAGGATGGGTTCTATAAACATTAATGGAGGTAGAGACAGAACTAAAAGGGCTGTCCTTGCTGAGTGTATAGGCCTTAAGGTACTAGATGTAATATTTTTGCAAGAGACACATACTGATAAATATAATGCAATTGATTGGATTAGGTGGTGGGAGGGGGAGTGTTTGCTTAGTCATGGGACCAATTTGAGTGCTGGTGTTGCTATCCTTTTTTCCAAACACACAAATGCAAGAATTTTGTCCTCTGTAGAAGTGGAGAGGGGCAGGGTTATGGTGGTAAAGGCTGAGATAAAGAAGCATTCTTTTATTTTTGTTTATGTCTATGCTCCCAATATTGGGTCTGAGCGGGTAGAGCTCTTTAAGAGAGTGAGTGATTTTTTGAAGCAGAATGATGAGGGTGTGTGTGTGATAATGGGGGGTGATTGGAACTGCACTTCTAACTCAGCATTAGATAGGATTGGGGAGGAACCTCACTTACAGTCTGGCAGTGTGCTGCTCAATGTGACAAAGGAATTCGATCTTATGGATGTTTGGAGATGTAAGAATCCATCGGTTAGGCAATACACATGGGTAAAAGTGGTTGATTCTGTAGTTAGTGGTGCAAGGCTGGATAGGTTTTATGTAAGCAAATCCTTCAACAATAAACTTGTCAGTGCCACAATACATCCAAGTGGCTTTTCCGACCATCATATGGTGACTATTGATTTCTGCATAGGTATGTCAGCAAGGCAAAGTTACTACTGGCATTTTAATAACAAGCTGTTAAAGGATAAATCATTCTGTAAACATTTTAAGCATTTTGGGGGGATTTGGAGAACAAGGAAGCATACTTTTAAAAATTTAGCACAATGGTGGGAGGTGGGGAAAGTTCAGATTAAGGTTTTTTGCCAACAGTTTACATATAATCATACTGTAATGATAAAGAGCAGTGTTGCTTTTCTGGAGGAGGAAATAAGCAATATAGAGAAAGGTTTGGGGCAAAATAACATGGGGGTTTTGGGGGATTTGAATAAAAAGAAACAAGAATTAAGGACACTGTTGCAGGAACGAGTGAAAGGAGCTTTAATAAGGGCTAGGTATCTTAACATGACTCACATGGATGCTCCCACTACACACTTTTTAAATCTGGAGCGTAAGGAAGGACAACAAAAGCATATGTTTTACCTGCGCCGAGATGATGGGACTTTAACATCAGACCCCCTTGAAATGAGGGAAATGGCTATGGCTTTCTACGCTGACCTCTATGGAGCTACCGACTGTGACCCTGCATGTTCCGTTCAGTTGATGGATGGGCTCCCGACACTGGGACTGGATGATAGAAGGTCATTGGACCAGCCATTAAGTCTGCAGGAACCGTCTGAGGCTGTGCAGCACCTATCTAGGGGTCGTTCACCTGGACTGGATGGCTTATCTGCAGAGTTTTACCAACAGTTTTGGGACGTTTTTAACCAGGACTACTGTGAAATGTTGGAAGAATGCTTCAGCAGGGGTGAATTGCCACTAAGCTGTCAGCGTGCTGTACTGTCTCTGCTGCCCAAAAAAGGCGATTTGGGATTGCTAAAGAATTGGAGACCCATATCCCTGATGTGTATGGACTATAAAATTTTATCAAAATGTCTAGCCAATAGACTGAAAGGGGTTTTAGGCACTGTTGTTCAAAAAGAACAGTCATATTGTGTTCCTGGTCGGACTATCATGGATAATTTGTTTTTACTAAGAGATGTCATTGATGTGTCAAGGAGGAATAAGCTAGATTTGGGAATTCTGTCTATTGACCAGGAGAAGGCTTTCGACAGAGTGGGCCACGATTATCTCTTCAAGGTGTTAAAGGCGTTTGGGTTTGGGGATCACTTTATTTCTGCCGTACGGCTGTTGTATGCAGGCGCTTCAGTAATGCTGAAAGTTGTGGGTCGTCTGAGCTGTCCGGTACCTGTTAGAAGAGGTATCAGGCAAGGTTGTCCACTCTCAGGGCAGCTCTACAGCCTAGCTATTGAGCCACTGTTGTGCTTATTAAGAAAAAATTTAAAGGGTATTGTAGTGCCGGGTGATCACACAGGGAGTATTTACTGCTTGTCAGCCTATGCTGAGGATGTAACTGTTCTACTCTCTGGGAATAATGAGGTTTCTGTATTGTCTAACATCTTACAGGTATATGAGAGAGCCTCTTCAGCAAAGGTGAACTGGGCAAAAAGTGAGGGGTTTTTAATTGGGGAATGGGCTAAAGAGGGGCCACCTTTACTACCAGGGGGTTTACAGTGGGGTAGGGAGGGGTTAAAATTTCTTGGGGTGTTTCTAGGCACAGAGGAGTACACTCAAAAGAATTGGGAGGGCGTGCTGGAAAAGGTGTCTGCTAAGTTGTCTAAGTGGAATTGGCTATTACCCGAGCTATCCTACAGGGGTAGGGTCTTGGTCACAAATAACCTGGCTGCCTCCATGCTGTGGCATAGACTGACTGTGTTGGAGCCCCCCAGTCAGCTGGTTAAGGAGCTCCAGAGCAAATTGGTGAACTTTTTTTTGGTCAGGACAACATTGGATCCCTGCCCCTGCGATGTATCTGCCTGTTTGGGAAGGGGGTCAAGGTCTGGTGGACATAAGTAGTCGTCTGCATGCTTTTTGGCTGCAGGCAGCTCAAAGACTTCTCTACGGGACTGATGTGGTGTGGGCTGCAGCTGCTTGTGGTCTGCTAAGGGAGGGAACTCGGATGGGTTATGACCAAGAACTTTTTCTGTTAAACCTTGAGGGGTTGGACTTGCACCAGCTGACTCCCTACTACAGGTCCATGTTGCGGGCCTGGCAAATGGCCTTCAAGGTCAGAAGGGTTACTGCACAAGCAGGGGAGTGGATAATGGGGGAACCCTTATTCCACAATAGCCTGTTGAGAACGAGGACCCTGTCATCTGCCAGTGTCCGGAGTTCTTTTGTTAGGGCTGGCATCTGTGTGCTGGCGCACCTGAGGGATGGAGGCAGTTGGAGAACTGCAACTGCACTGCAGCAGAGGACTGGCATCCAATCCATGCGCCTCTTGGAGAGGGTGCTAGAGGAACTTAAGTCAGCGCTGCCTGGGGCTTGTAGAGAGGCCCTGGAGTTACAGTCCCCAGCATGCTGGGAAGTGAACTATCAATGCCCATCATTATCGGTTCTACCTGCGGTGGGAGTGGGAGAAGATGACCATGAAGAGGGGTGGGGCACTTTTGGAGTCCCAGACGTAACGCCCTTCCAGGACTTCAATAAGAAAGCCCTCTACATGACCTGTGTTAAAGTCCAGTATCAGTCTGTGCTGAGGAGGAAAGCGGGGTGGAGGTGGTCAGAAGTGTTTGGGCCAGGTTTCTCCTTGAGGGGTTGTTGGAGGTCTTTTTATAAGCCTCCAATTGAAAAACGTACGGCCGATCTGCAGTGGAGGCTCGTTCACGGGGCTATAGCTACAAACAGACACGTGGCACACCTGAATCCAGCAGTTGGAAAACTCTGTCCTTTTTGTGGGGGGGATGAAACTATGGTGCACTTATTTTTAAATTGTAGGAGGTTAGGGGGACTTTTTGATCACCTCAGAGTGTGGATACAAAAACTTGGGGGCACTTTCACTGAAAAGTTTTTCATTAGTGGGCCTGTGTATAGTGCAAGGAAAAAGAATAAAATCTGTTTAATGAACTTCTTGATAGGCTCAGCCAAGATGGCTGTGTCTGTTCACAGAGGGTTTCAAAAGGAGAAAATAAAATAAACATATATTTTTGTACTATTTATCATCTTTAAGCTCCATAAATATTTATATATTTCTGTATCCATTCATGTGCACATTATCCAATATTATTTTTGCCCTTATTTGACTTTCTTTATGGTTTATGGTTTATTTTGATGTCGTCATGTCTTTTATGTTACTTCCTGTTTGCCACTTCCTGTTTGTAAGACCGCATGGTTTATATGAATGAAAGAGGTGGAAGTATTTCACTTCACGCAAGTCTGAAGTTGGCGTGCAAGTCGAAGGCTCCAAGGTTTCGCCAGGTTAAGGGCGATAAAGTTTCATTTCAAGCGTTTAAGCTCCAAGAAATCCATGCTCTGTCAACAAGCGGGAAAAGTGGTATGTGTTCTTTGTCTTTTGTCATTTTGAGTTTATCCAAGTTTTCAGTTTGTTGTGTGTGAGAGAATATGTGATTCAGCCTTGTTTGTGTTTTGTTTTTTGTCTTCAGTTCTACGTTGTTTTCGTGTCTACACTTCGAATGAATGTTTGTGCACAATAAACATCAGTAACCGGGAACCCGACTTTGCCTGTTGACTTGAGCTGGCACAATGGCTATTTGGAAAACCCGGAGAAACAAATTAATTGATGCTGGTTCCTGTGACCCAGTTGAGGTTTTTAAGGGGATGGTGGCTGCACGTGTGAATGTTGAATATGCCTACTATAAATTAATTGATGATGTTGATTGTTTTGTGGCTGTGTGGGAGGTAGGGGAAGTGTGCCATGTCACCGCTGATGGTACGGGTTAAATGTGTAATGAGGGAGGGGATACCGCCAAATTTTAGTGGTTTAAAAATGTAAGCTGTGCAGTGGACATGGTTTTGTAATTATTTGACAATGGTTTAATAAAGGAGTGTTAAACCTCTCTCTCGCTCTCTCCCTCTCTCTCTCTCCCTCCCTCTCTCTCTCTCTCTCTCTCTCTCTCACACACACACACACACACACATACACACAAACACACAGACACACACACACACACACACACATATATTTCTTTAATCAGATTGTTAAATGTTTAGTATGCTTCATCACACACTCTTTGTGTCTTTGCTTACCCCAGTGTCTGTAATTTACAGTCTGGATTCCTGAGTAGAGCAGAGATCTGCTTCACTCCTGAGTCTCCTAGTTTATTACCACTCAGATACAGCACTCTCAGGTGTGAGGGGTTTGATGTCAGAGCTGAAGTCAGAGCAGCACAGCCCTCTTCTGTTATACTGCAGGACACAAGCCTTGACAGAGAGACAAAGAAAGAGAGAGAGAGAGAAAGCAGGATATGGAGTAATGTGAAAATCATGATATCCTTGTGATGACGCAAAGTTCATTTTACACTGGAGTATCCCTTTAATTACCATGACATTCTTGCACTATGACCAGATCACCTGCATACTGTATTCCTGCTCTTATTTTGCACAGTGGACATCATTTCTTACAGATTATGTTGTTCAAACAAATTAAACCACTGATGAGAGTTTCTTGAGTCTGCAGTGGGAGTCCTCCATGAGAGGAAGTACTAAAATGCCTGCAGTGCACAATTTTTGTTACATTACAGTTAGCAGACGTTTTATCCAACGCGACTTACAAACAAGGACACTTACCTAAGTGTCTGCAGTGCACAGTTTTTGTTCTTCAGTCCATTACAGAGTTCTTGGACTCCAACATCTCCGATACTGTTGCCACTGAGATCCAGTTTCTTCACTTTTGAAGATGCTTTGCAGAGGACAGATGCCAGTGTTGTACAGCTCATTTCACTGAGCCTACAGCTGTTGAGCCTTTAAAGGAAAAACAGCCATCAGCAACTATAAACTCCATGAAAAGGACGATTTTGTATGTTAATGCTATGCTCCAAAATAAAAAAAGAATCATACAATATATTTTTTGAGATCACTGATATCATACTTACAGAAGTGTTTGAGATGCTTCCACTACTGGCTTCAGCCTCAGGAGACCTTCATCAGACCTGACGTACTTCTTCAGGTCAAACACATCCAGCTTCTGGTCTGATGTCAGCAGCACAAACACCAGAGCTGACCACTGGCCAGGTGACAGCTGGGCTTCAGAAAGTGTCCCTGCACTCAGGAAGCTCTGGATCTCCTCCACTAAGGAGTGGTCATTCAGCTCATTCAGACAGTGGAAGAGGTTGATCACCCTCTCTGATGAAGGGACCTCCCTGATCTTGTCCTTAATGTAACTGATTGTTTCATCATTGCCTGTCTGCTTCTGTCCTCGCTGTAGTAGGCCATGCAGGAGAGTCTGGCTGGACTGCAGAGAAAGACCGAGAAGGAAACGGAGGAAGAGGTCAAAGCGCCCATCATTATACTCCAGAGCTTTGTCCACAGCACTCTTGTGTAAGATGGTCATGAGTTCTTCCCCAGAAGCACCTTGGTGTCTGGACAGCACATCTTTGTTATGGATTGCCATCATCAAAAACACATACAGCGCTGCAAGATACTCCTGGATACTCAGATGGATGAAGCAAAACACTTTTGCCTGAAAGATGCCGGATTCTTCTCGGAAGATCTGGGTGCAGACACCAGAGTGTACTGCTGCCTCTCTGACATCAATGCCACACTCTCTCAGGTCCTCTTCATAGAAGATCAGATTGCCCTTCTCCAACTGTTCGTAGGCCAGCTTTCCAAGATCAAGGATAAGTTTCTGGTTCCACTGTGGCTCAAGGTTGTGCATATTATCAAACTTTTGGGCCTTCTGTTTGGTTTGAAAGATAAGAAAATAAGTGTACATCTCTGTCAAAGTCTTTGGAATCTGTTTGTCTCCTGAAGAGCCTAGAATCACCTCAAGAACAGAAGCAGTAATCCAGCAAAACACTGGTATATGGCACATGATGTGGAGGCTCCTTGATAGTGCAATGTGGGAAATGATTCTGCTTGCAAGACTCTCATCATTGACCCTCTTCCTGAAGTACTCCTCCTTCTGTGAGTCATTGAACCCTTGTATCTCTGTGACAAGGTCAACACACTCAGGAGGAATCTGACTGGCTGCTGCTGGTCGAGAGGTTATCCAAAGAAGAGCAGAGGGAAGCAGATTGCCCTTGATGAGATTTGTCAGGAGTACATCCAGTGAAGTGACACCTGTCACATCGGTCCAACTTTCATTATTCTGAAAGTTTAGTTGGAGTCGACATTCATCCAGACCATCAAAGATAAACAGCATGTTATACTTCTCTTGGCTGCCAAAAGTTAACTGCTTTAGTTCTGGAAAGAAGTGATGAAGGAGATCCATCAAAGAGTGCTGTTTGTCTCTCATGAGGTTGAGCTCCCGAAAAGGCAATGGGAAAATGAAGTGGATCTCTTTGTTGTCTTTTTCCTCAGACCAGTCCAGGATGTACTTCTGAATGGAGATGGTTTTGCCAATGCCAGCCACCCCCTTTGTCATAACTCTTCTGCTTGGTTTGTCTTGGCCAGATAAGGGCTTGAAGAGGTCACAGCATTTGATTGGTTTCTCCTGTCCAGGTGCTCTCTTAGTTATGGACTCAATCTGCCTGACTTCATGCTCCTCATTTACTGTTCCACTTCCTCCCTCTGTGATGTAGATCTCTGTGTAGATCTTTTCCAGCAGAGCTGAGCTTCCTTGTTTGGGGATTCCTTCAAACACAGTCTGATACTTGTTCTGGAGATTTCTTTTCAGCTCAATCTGACAAAGCACATCCAGCTCATCTGGGTCACAAACAAAATGAATAATGATTTGCCAACCACTGACACAAACAGTGACAGCTGTTCCTTTATCCTAACGATTATCCTAACGATATACTAATCTTACGTAATTGATACAAAAAATGGGATTGTCAAAATTTAAAAAAAGGGAGAATTCTTACTTTCTCTCAATTTGTCAGCAAGATCCTTTCTCTCCATCTTCCAGAGGAAGTGCAGTGCCATCTTGAGAGCCCCTTCTCTGGCATCACTCTTATCCCCCTCCTTCCTCTCAAAGTTTTCTTGGTAACCTGGACTGAGAATCCCCTTAAATCTCTGCAGCTCATTCTTCACAAAAGTGATGATGATCTCCTCAACCACCTAAAGTACCAACATATGACAACATACAGTGCCATTCACACAACCTTACTGGAAGATAGAGCTCCTGGTGGTAATTATGTGTCTTAATTTGGCCTTTGACATATTTATACAGCCTGTGTGACTGCCTGTGTGAACCTGATGATGCTCTTTGTGAAAAGTGTTTATGTGGCAAATGACCAGACAGGTTGAGAGACTGCCAGCTAGAGTATTTTGTTTTCTACGGTTTATAGATTGTATTAAAGAAAAACCTAATAATTTAAGAATCCAGGATCATGTGACTGGGAGGAGACTTAACCTCGCCTGAGAGAGCTCAGGCCACACCTGAGTGAACCTGATGATGCTTGGGTATTTGTTTTAGACCCAATGTACTTTTATGTATTATGAGATTTAACCACACCTGAGAGATCTCAGGACACACCTGAGTGAACCCGATGATGCTCTTTGTGAAACGCGTTGTTGGCTCTGAATAAACACTAAAGTAAAGTCAAGCAGTGTGCGGTAGTCAGTCTTCTTTAAATCATCTAAACGCTCCTGTGTGCTACCAGCACCTGATCGATGCTGTACATGGAGATCTGAACCCCTGGCATCTACCAACCCTGTGCATTAGCAAGAACAGAGCTAGCATAATGACACAGGAGGTGAAACTGATACATTAATACTGTAGGTAAGGTGATCTATAGTACCTTTATGGCACCTAGAAAACTCAAGAAATACACGTAGTTATGAAAACAGCGGGACTGCTTAACATGGTGTACAGGTGAAAGCACACTATGCACAGTCACATACCTGGAATACACGAGTCAGATCCTGCTGCTCATTCTGACCACTGGTGTCTGGTTCATATCCTCTCCTTTCCTTTCTAAAGGCAAGAAAAGACCATTTACATAAACGTGGTGTGGCAGTGTGGCAGACTTGTGACCAAGAGCCAAAGGAGGCCGATTGGGATCCAGAGCTGAGAGGAGGAATGTGGGTGAAGAGCTCTTCAGGAGCTGGGAGAGGCACATGATGTTCCAGAACTGGTTACCATGGCAGAATCGTTCCAGAAGCGTTAAGAGCATTAAGCGTTAAGCATTAAGATTGTACTTATTGGCCAAAGCACCATTGGTTTTATTACATAACAATTATTCAGTTATAGGCATTTATTACATTATTGGCAATTATTACATTACCGGCTGCTACACGCCCCCTACAGGCAAACGCTGTAGAAAATGTGTTGTGGTCATTAAGAATTTGTTGTTCACCATTCAGAATATTTCATAAAAGTTGGAATATTACTTTAGGTTTTGGCAAAGTACTGTCTGCAGATGATGTACACCAAATGTCTTGACAATCAGATGAATGACCTCAGACTAGTTTGTCTACTTTTACAAACTGGGTGAGATGTTTGTGACAGAAAGGGTAATTTAGGACACATGCACCAAACAAGATGCCTTAACGTAGTCCATAAATGACCTTTTGCAGCCCAGAGTCACCTAGTAGAAATTGTAAATGTAAAAATTGGCATTGCAACGGAGAAGGTCATTATTGCCTTAAATTTGTATGTAGGATCACTACTTGTGTAAGCAAATTTTGTTTTATGAAAGTAATGCATTTTGGCTTGTAACTACAGAATAAACATTAATTCCAATTTACAATTTCAATTACAGAACAGATATTAATTCAATGGGGGGGGGCAGTAATTCTCTTTGTGATGGACTTCACAGCACAGCTTAGTGGTTATGCCATGTACCACTATGTAGAATGAGGAATGTGTGTTTATGTCCAGCTAAGACTGTAGGAGCTTGATACCTTTGGTCTAAGGGTGGCTCTCCCTCTCTGAAGTTGGGTGGTTCAAAGTCATGTGACCTGTCACTCTTCATGGACACACAGGTGTGTGTAGGCGACCCTGGTCTCTTCTCCATGACTCTGAGGAACAGAAAGAACCATCTGAGATCTAGAGTATGTTGTAGCGGTTCACACATGGACTAGAACACGGCACGTAGCCCACAGCCCCTGTGTCACACACTAGCATGGCAGATTCACACACAGACTTACCGTTTTTGTCAGTCATTTTCACACTTGTCTCAATGCAATGTCCACTTTTACAAACCTCCTAACACAGTGTGCTGTATCAACATCAGTTAACATTTGCTGCAAAATGCACTACAGCTACCCAAACTCTTCACTCTTCACCAACAACTGGTTCTGCTGTCGTAACTATAACACACGCTGTCGGTCAACAAGACTACAATGGCGCCCAATGTACAATAAGCTAAAAAATGCAAACAGCTTGATACCTTTGGTCTGAGGGCAGCTCTCCCTCTCTGAAGTTGGGTGGTTCAAAGTCATGTGACCTGTCACTCTTCATGGACACACAGGTGTGTGTAGGCGACCCTGGTCTCTTCTCCATGACTCTGAGGAACAGAAAGAACCATTTGAGATCTAGAGTATGTTGTAGCGCTTCACACATGGACTAGAACACGGCACGTAGCCCACAGCCCCTGTGTCACACACTAGCATGGCAGATTCACACACAGACTTACCGTTTTTGCCAATCATTTTCACACTTGTCTCAATGCAATGTCCACTTTTACAAACCTCTTAACACAGTGTGCTGTACCAACATACATCTGAGCATATCAGTTAACATTTGCTGCAAAATGCACTACAGCTACCAAAACTCTTCACTCTTTACCAACAATTAGTTTTGCTGTCGTAACTATAACACACGCCGTCGGTCAACAAGACTACAATGGTGCTCAGTGTACAATAAGCTAAAAAACGCAAACAGCTTGATACCTTTGGTCTGAGGGTGGCTCTCCCTCTCTGAAGTTGGGTGGTTCAAAGTCATGTGACCTGTCACTCTTCATGGACACACAGGTGTGTGTAGGTGACTCTGGTCTCTTCTCCATGACTCTGAGGAACAGAAAGAACCATTTGAGATCTAGACTATGTTGTAGCGGACTGAACTGAACATTTTCTTCACAATCATGTAAACACACATCATGTTGGACACACACAGCTACGGTAAGCATCATCTCTCTACAGTTTGTTGGAATGTCTCTTTGGTGTTCCTCGTGATGAGTCAATGTCCCTCGTATGTGATGTAAATTTATCCTCATTTTCTTTCTTTCTTCAGTCGTTCTCCTCCTGATGTCCTTATGTCTTCCTCTTTAAGCCCTCCCTCTTTGCTGTCCCTCCTCCTCCTCCTCTCACTACAACACTGCCTTCCATTTCCCTTCTAGACACACACAACACATTTAACTACCCTGGTGTCTATTCACAGAGCAACTGGTGAGTTTTGAGTTCTGGCCCCAAGTGCCTTGACACCTGATGGTTAGTCTGTGTTTGATTGTTATTCATGAAAGTAGCATTTTGCTGTAGAACACAGTGTTTTTACATGGCAAAGAAGTTGCAGTATGTTAGATTTCTGTGTCTGGAGTAAGAGGATATGCCTTGTGTGTTGCAAATCACTGTGTAGTATTTTGTAAAAAAAAAAAAAATGTGGAGCTGGGAATGTGATAACAGTGGGGGCAATCTGAGCTGCTGTTTTGGTGTTTGTTATGTTTCTAACATGTGCTAAAACATCCTGTAAGGTGCACCTTTCAGGAGAGGAGAGGAGCTTATCAACAAAGGGGAGGTGTTCTACACGCACATGTAGTAACTTGAGGAGTCCACTAGATGGCGGTGTAGTCTGTCTGACAGCAGCACCGAGTACACGGCTCTGACTGATAAGGCAGTCTTGGCGTTCCAGAACCTTGGGCGTGTTTACACGCGTCATTACAAAGTTCTTTGCAGACAGTTCTAACTGAGCTCAGTAACATGGTGCTCTTACTTCTGTTTTTCACAAAACACATAAGGACTGTCACAATGAATGGAATTTCCTTTCAGTTCCGGCAGATTTCCCCCCGCCCCCCGCATTTTTTTTTTCTCTATCAATATTATTTTACTCAGTTATGTGGGTAGCTTCCAATGTAGTAAAGTAAATACTTGGCTTAAAATGTACTCCAGTAAAAGTAAAATTACCCATTTCAAAAACTACTTACAAAATTACAAAGTACTCAATTACAGAAACTTGAGTAAATGTAATACGTTACTTTCCACCTATGTACTGTTTTGTAAAAGAATGTAAATTATTACAAAGTGCAAAGTAGAAATATTGTGCTTATAGTTCAGGTGCCTTAGTTCAAGGCGTGGTTACACAAATGAGAAGTTTCAATGCATGTGCCTAAGGTATGGTATTCAGTGTGTAAGCAGTAAAGAAAATGTAAAAGTCCTGTGGTTGTATATATATATCAGTTTAGTCCTTGCCTTCTCAGTCTGCTCTCCTCCCATTGTACCTTGCAACGACAGTATTTACCTCTTCCTCTTGTTACCTCTCACTCTCACTCACATCTTTACTGTCCCTCTTTCACTTCAACTACAACACTGCCTTACATTTATGTTCAAGTCAGGGTAACTCCCCAGTGTTCTATTTTACAGTGTTAAAGCCTGATTGTTGTGTTTTGCATTTTAGCCAGTTGGTTGCACAGGTGTGGTCAACTGATAATTAGTGTTTTGAAATAGACAAAAGATGACATTACAATATAATTATGTGTGTAATGTATGTGGGTGTGTCTAATGTGTTTGCAAAAAGTGCGAAGCTGTAATGTGCTTTGAGTGGTGCCTACCCGAGTCTGTGTTTTCTTATTTGTCTGCTGGGTTTCAGTAGTTGTGAAAACATTAGGTTTTAGTGCGTAAGCAAACATAAAAAATGTAAGGCGTATCTAGTCCTGTCTTCTCCCTTCCGTCCGTCTACGGCCTATGAATTTTAAAGACGCCACACAGATAGTTAATTTCTCCAACGCCAATCTAAGTTAAAGTTTAGACGGCTGTGTGACGAATAGCTTTACTTAGTTACTCAGGTTTGTTCGTGGTTTAAATTCTGCTCTAACTTAGTAAGTACTTAGTAAATAATTGTCCACCTGCTTTAAATGTAAAAGAATTGCTGAGCCAACTTAAAGTGTTATTGCTTTGTGTGGTCGACACGCGGACTTCCTGCTTTTGATACAGGGAAAGGTGTAGGGACGTAGTCGGGCTGGAATAGACAACATTTAACATACAGATATTCAAACAGACATGGAACAGCGGTGTCACATATTCGTTTTACACCTTTGTCCCTTTGTTATTGCGACCTTTGAATATTAACACGTAACTGCAAATTCAAATCATATCGTGGTAGGCTAGGCCATGACCTAAATAAAAGACGCACACACCTACCTGCATTGATAACACAACTTTACCTTTTATCTTTCGAAGTAAAATCCGTTGAAGGAACGCATCACAGGCGGATAGGTAGTTTCCAGACATCCATTGTAAGTTGCAGTTGTTTTTTTCGGTGTAAAAAACTTAGGCTACAGTAGCAGAAACTAACGTAAAACTACGAGCTATTGCCCGCAGCTCATGCACGCCATTATGCCATCTGTCTTAATTACTTTCGTTTTGTGTCCCCCGGAAATGGCACAGAGAAAATGCCACAGAGAAAATTCAGTATTTTTTTTACAGAGCGTTGTAAATATTTTATAAATCAATACAATTGTAAACACAAATTAATTTTAAAAAAGCATGCACACATTTAGTTGTGACAAAAACTATTTCTAGTCTTCAGGTGAGTCACTCACAGAAGAACAATGTTTTTAGTGTCGTTTCAGCCATATACTGACTACATAGTGAGACTGAACAATGTGATACACACCACTGTTAAAACACTGTAGAGACAACACAGACAGTGCACACACACACACACACTATTAAGAACGGCATACCGATATTAAGAACCACACAGTACGCACACACACATCATTGAGATCCACACATATTCATACTTGCACACACTCTTACGCACACACACGCCCACACACTCCAGGATACACATGTTCATACACACGTTGACACATGCATAAAGCAGAGAGGCACCAATCCACAGTGTTTTGCACACAGACACACACACACACTCACACACACACAAGCTCACACACACACTCACACACACAATCTCACACACACACGCATGCGCACACACACTCACACAGACAAACACACGCATGCACGTGCACACACACACACACACACACACACACACACACACACACACTCTTGTCTTCATTAGGAGTCCTCTCCTGCATCACATCCAGAACATGGGCGCCGTGATAATAATAATAATAATAATAACCTTTACTTGTATAGCACAGTTCATACATACAAGATGCAGCTCAAAGTGCTTCACAGTTTGGCAAGGTTACAACAAAACAGCATTAGCCATAACAACGCAATGTCCCTTTGATGCAGGCTCTTGCGTGAGCACATGCAAATGTCCGTAGGGGCAACAGGGGTGAGGAAAAACTCCCTGAATTGCATGTAGTTGAATCAAACCGGGGGGTTGGAGAGTCCTCGGTAGGGCCGTTAGGTGTAGGCGAGGCTGAACAGATGAGTCTTGAGTTGCCTTTTGAAGGCGTCGACGGACTCGGCTTCTCTAATGTGTTGTGGTAGGGCGTTCCATCTTCTTGGGGCGTGGTATGAGAAGGCTGCTTCCCCGATCCTTTTGGGTGGAGCTTCTGGGACCCTCAGGAGGCCAGCTTCGGTCGATCTGAGGGCTCGTGCAGGGATATAAGCAGAGAGTGTGTCAGTGATATAGCAGGGGGCAAAACCATTTATAGCCTTGAATACTAACAGGAGTATTTTAAACTCAATTCTATAGGAGACAGGCAGCCAGTGGAGTTGAGCTAATATGGGGGTGATATGATCCCTTCTTCTAGTTTTTGTTAGTAACCTAGCAGCCGAGTTTTGAATAAGCTGTAGTTTCTCAATTGACTTTTTGGGGAGGCCTGCAAATAAGGCATTACAGTAATCTAGTCTACTTGAGATAAATGCATGTATCAGTTTTTCAGCGTCCTGCTGGGTTAAGAACGGGCGAACTTTTGCGATATTTCTAAGGTGGAAGTAGGCGGTTTTTGTTAATTTATTAATATGAGGTTCAAAGTTTAGGTCAGAGTCCAGGGTCACTCCTAGGCTTGTCACCTTTTCTCTGACATGTTGGTTAAGGTTTCCTAGGTTAGAGTAGAGCGCCTCGCGTTTGTCTCTGGGGCCAAGAAGCAGAACTTCTGTTTTGTCCTCATTTAATTTTAGAAAATTATTGTTCATCCAATGTGTAATAGCTGTTAGGCAGGAGGTTAGAGTGTGTAGGGCGGTAGTTTGATTCGGCTCGACTGATATGTAGAGCTGTGTGTCATCGGCATAGCTGTGGAAGTCTACATTATATTCTTTGATAATGTTGCCTAATGGTAGCATGTATAATGAGAAAAGAAGGGGGCCGAGACAGCTGCCTTGGGCGACTCCAAAGGGCATGTTGTGTTTGTTGGATACGTGGTCTCCTATACTAACGTAGAATTGCCTTCCTCTAATATATGATTCAAACCATTTTAATGCATTGCCTGAGAGGCCTACCCAGGTCTCAAGACGGTTAAGTAATATGTTGTGGTCAATAGTGTCAAAGGCGGCACTTAGGTCTAGGAGGATTAGGACAGAGACTTTGTTTGTGGCCATACTAAGTCTGAGATCATTAACTATTTTAGTTAGGGCGGTCTCTGTGCTGTGATTCGCTCTGAAGCCTGATTGGAATTTTTCTAATATATCGTGTTTGCTAAGGAACAGGTTGAGTTGCTTAAAGACGACTTTTTCTAATATTTTGCTTATAAATGGGAGATTGGAGATTGGCCTATAGTTGTTCAGTGTGTTTTGGTCCAGATCTGCTTTTTTCAGGAGTGGCTTTACAACTGCGGTTTTAAAGGAGTTGGGGAATACTCCTGTGACGATGGAGGTATTAATAATCTGTAGTACGGGTGTTGAAACGCAACTAAAGATGTTTTTCATAAGGAAGGTAGGGATAGGGTCAAGGCTAGAGGTTGACTGTTTACTTTGTTTGACTATCTTATTCAGTTCTTCTTCTGAGATGGGGTTAAAGTTATTAAGGGTTGGTGAATCCCTGCGAGGAGGTTGGTGGTAATAATTGGGGTCATGAATAATACCGGTTCTAATGGCAGCTATTTTGTTAGTGAAGAACAGTGCAAATTCATTGCACCTAGATGGGGTGGCTAAGCTACGCATGTCGCAGGCTGGTGCAGGTTTTAATAGCCTTTCGATTGTGGAGAACAGTACTCTCGAATTGCTATGATTGTCTGCGATAATTTTTGAGAAATACGCTCTTCTTTCAGTGCGAATGACATTATTGTAAGTGGAGATGCGTTCTTTGAAGATTAGGCGGTTGACCTCTAATTTGGTCTTTCTCCAGGTTCGCTCTGCTGCTCTGCACTGTCTTTTGAGTTTTCTAACTGAGTCGTTTATCCAGGGGGATGGTTTGGCTCGTGATCTACATTTTGACTGTAGGGGGGCGACTTTATCTAGGATTTCTTTTAAATTGCTATTAAAGCTGACTACCATTTCCTCAAGTGAGTCTTGCTCGTTTATGAGGTCGTGGGCAGCAACAAGGTTGGTAAATTCTCGTTCGATGGAGGTGTTTATGTAGCGCTTGCGGATTTGACTATTGCTACTGTTGGTAGTTATGATGAGTTCGGATTCAAATAGGACGCAGTAATGATCGGAGATGGCGACGTCTGATACGGTGATGTTGTTAATGTTGGTGGCGTGTGATATTACTAGGTCGAGCGTGTTACCTAGTCGATGAGTGGCCTCTGTTATGTATTGACATAGTCCATAGCTATCTAAAGTGTTTAGTAGTTCCTTCGCGTTCGTGTCATGATTTTTGTTGACGTGAATATTAAAGTCTCCCACGATAATTAATCTGTCGTAGTTTGTGACTATCGTTGACAGTAGGGTGGAAAATTCTGATATAAATGTTGGTGAGTGTTTTGGTGGTCTATAAAGTGCGACGAGAATCAGACTGTGGTTAGTATGTACTTTGAGGGCTAAGTACTCATAGGATGAAAAGATGCCAAGATTGATTTCAGTGCAGTGATGGAGTTGGAGTCGGGAGGGTCCATAGCCTGGCTGGTGCACAAGCTCGTAGACGTGTGTGTGTGTGTGTGTGTGTTTATGTG
>CM059284.1:77500-80000 GCA_030347295.1 Setipinna tenuifilis | reverse complement strand
CACACACACACACACACAGTTTGTCTTCTTCATAGTATACTCCCCACCCTTTGGTGAAATACTTTGCACAGCGGGAGACCCTAATGTGGAGGTGTGTTGTCTCTGGGGTATCCCAGCACACAGCTGGGCAATGTCCTTTTTCTCCTGTTAACTCACTCATCGTGTCATATCGCTCATAAATGCTCATATTTAGCTTTTATAGATAGGGTTGACACAATAAAAAGAGTCAGATTAAAATAATACTAATAGGTAGGCTACAACAGCTAGTAGCTTACAGACTAGAACCAAAACAAATGAAATAATTAGCCACCTGTGCCTATGATCATGTAATGTGGGCAAAGCAAAATTATAAAATTACTTAGTAAATTAGTTAAAAAGGTGCAAGAATGCTCTTTAGCGACGGGATGGTGTAGACTACTTGGCGGGAGACAGTGCGCGTGAACTTTAACTGAACTTTAACCCAAAAGGCACTCGACATTGACAGGGACACGACAGTTTGAGCTTCAGGGTGAATATTGGTTTATTAACTTAAAATAACATTACTTTAGTACAGTTTAAAAGTATACAGAAAGTTAGTGTTTGTTATGTGATTTGCCACCATGTTTTGAGCTCTAAATTTTGAGACTTTTAAGATATATCGGTAGTTTAGGTTTCATCGTTTACCTGGGATGCTAACTTTTTTTTTACGATACTGCTTGAGGTTATCTTGGATGTACGTGGCCCACAGTCACCACCTGTTCATATTATTCATCGATTTCAGGTAACATTTCTGTTTTTACTCTCTTTGTGGCCATGTATCGATGTCATTAACGTTTGGGTTATTAAGGCTACGACTATGTCCATGTGAGTGGGCTAAGCAGGAAGCTAAAAATAGCTAACCAGTGTTGAATGTGTCGTTGTATTTGTCACCCCAGCACACTCTTATAATCTCATTTTGTTGAGTTCATTAACACGAGTACACACCCATAGTGCTCTTCTGTTGTGTGAATCAGCACAGAAACATACGTAGTTTCTCTCTGTTGAGTTTATTAGCTCGTCAGCAGGTCAAATAGAAAAGCTACACAGGGGCGGATGCTGGCAGGAGAGGTTGTCGCTATGGTTACGGATGCTCCGGTCTGGGCGTCTGCCGTGGGGTTTTTGGCCATCAAGCGCTAGGACGCCCCCTTGTGGTGGTCGGGCGCTGCATGTATTTATGGTCATACACTCGTCTTTGTGGTTAGCTGTCAGCGCTTAGCTCAGCAGAAAGCTGCTGCTGAGGTCCTGTCGTGTCGTGTCTAGGACAGCAGTGCACAGAGTTCCATCTCCTGCCGCCAGGTGGCGCCCCTGCCCTGCCAGCCTCCTCTAGCACATCTTTCTATTCACTCACTTGGGACAAACGCAGTTGTCACGGTCAACATACTCACTTTTACTTCATCAGTAAAAAACAAAATACATGATTAAAACGTGTTAAAGGATGAATGGAAAAGAAATATAGACATATAAACATCTGTGAATGTGCAGCCGCTGTGGCTAGTGAAGAGGGAGCAGAGGTCTCTGGGAGGACTGGGCTCTGGTTGGTAGATTGTGTGTGTGTGTGTGTGTGTGTGTGTGTGTTTGGGGGGGGGGTTGTTACTCTGCAAAATGTGAACATTTACTCGCCAATGACAAATAAATGGCAACATTCACTAGCCACTCAACAGAAAAAAAATGTTATTTTGTGTCCCCGAAATCTACCTGCCACTTTCAATATTTTATCAGCATTTGGCTGGTGCACAGTGCCTTGCTGCCAATTTTCCATCCCTGGGGTGCAGTCATAGTTCACATGATTGGGGTGTGTGGTCATAGTTCACATGATTGGGGGGTGCAGTCAGGGGTCACATGATTGGGTGCGGTCAGGGTTACATGATTGGGGTGTGCAGACAGTCGTCAGCAGTAACCCCACATGAGGGCTCTCTATGCAGTCATTATAACCCCCCCTCTCTGGGGGGCAGGGCAGGTTAGCCTGGTAAACCAGCCCCTCGTACTGTACCTCACTTCATTTACTACAGACGGTCTGGCTGTGGTTTCATTGACATGGTTGTCTCAGGCAACATCTTGCCTGACCAATCAGCGAACAGAGGGCGTTACGACCAGACATTAGCGAGTGGGTAAAGGCAGATGCAGTCATTTTAAATTCCACCCAAGTCTACCCTTCGAGGAAGAAACTGTTCGCTGTATGGTCAGGCAGGATGCTGCCTGAGACAACCATGTTAATGAAACCGCTGCCACACCCTCTGTACAAATGAAGTGAAACACGAGGGGCTGGTTTGCCAGGCTAGGGGCAGGTCAGTAGTAAGGGCAGGTAAGAGGTTTGCTGGTCTGCTGTGATTGGCTCAGCATATTCCGATGTGTGTGTGTGTGTGAGAGTGTGTATGTGTGTGTGAGCATGTGCGTGTGTGTGTAATCAGGGCTCAGTGTTTAGCGTGGTGGCCGGCGGTTTTCTAGTGCAATGAACATCTTGTCTCGTCACTACCAGTGATTA
>CM059284.1:72500-75000 GCA_030347295.1 Setipinna tenuifilis | reverse complement strand
AGCCTTGAAGAGCTTCATAACAGCAGGCTTTAGCAAAGGCATGCTCTCATACTGGGAGGGCGGCAGTCACACACACACACACACACACACTCTCTCATACTCATAGGTTCTGTTCTGGACAGGGAGGACGGCAGTCACACGCACGCACACACACACACAGGAGATACTCGTCAGGACACTGGCTCTTACCTGTGCCCTCTGGGGTCAGTCACACACACACACACACACACACACACACAGGAGATGCTGGTCAGGAGACTGGCTCTTACCTGTGCCCTCTGGGGTCGGAGGTCACACGCCCCGTCAGGTGAACAAACTATGAAGAGAGAGAGAGAGAGAGGGAGAGAGAGATAGATAGATAGAGAGAGGGGAGAGGGGGAGGGGGAGAGAGAGAGCGAGAGAGAGAGGGAGAGGGGGAGAGAGAGAGAGATAGATAGAGAGAGGGGAGAGGGGGAGAGGGAGAGAGATAGAGAGAGAGAGAGATAGAGAGATAGATAGAGAGAGGGGAGAGGGAGAGAGATAGAGAGGGGAGAGGGAGAGAGATAGATAGAGAGAGGGGAGAGGGAGAGAGAGAGATAGAGAGGGAGGGGGAGAGAGAGAGGGGGTGAGAGAGAGGGAGAGAGAGAGAGGGGAGAGGGAGAGAGAGAGAGGGAGAGGGGGTGAGAGAGAGGGAGAGGGGGTGAGAGAGAGGGGGTGAGAGAGAGGGGAGAGGGGGAGAGAGAGAGGAAGAGAGATCGAGAGAGAGAGAGTCAAAGGAGAAACACAAGGCAAAGTAGAAACAGCACAGGTGAGTGGGGGGGGGGGGGGGGTGAGTGAGGGGGGGGGGGTGTTCTACAGACACGGCGGAGCAAAGCATGAGCGTGTTAGCATGGCTGGGGGTGTGTGTGTGAGTGTGTGTACATGTGTTAGCATGGCTAGAGGTGTGTGTGTGAGTGTGTGTACATGTGTTAGCATGGCTAGGGGTGTGTGTGTGAGTGTGTGTACATGTGTTAGGGTAGCTAGGGGTGTGTGTGTGAGTGTGTGTACATGTGTTAGCATGGCTAGAGGTGTGTGTGTGAGTGTGTGTACATGTGTTAGCATGGCTAGGGGTGTGTGTGTGAGTGTGTGTACATGTGTTAGCATGGCTAGGGGTGTGTGTATGAGTGTGTGTACATGTGTTAGCATGGCTAGGGGTGTGTGTGTGTGAGTGTGTGTACATGTGTTAGCATGGCTAGGGGTGTGTGTGTGAGTGTGTGTACATGTGTTAGCATGGCTAGGGGTGTGTGTGTGAGTGTGTGTACATGTGTTAGCATGGCTAGAGGTGTGTGTGTGAGTGTGTGTACATGTGTTAGCATGGCTAGGGGTGTGTGTGTGAGTGTGTGTACATGTGTTAGCATGGCTAGAGGTGTGTGTGTGAGTGTGTGTACATGTGTTAGCACGGCTAGAGGTGTGTGTGTGAGTGTGTGTACATGTGTTAGCATGGCTAGGGGTGTGTGTGTGAGTGTGTGTACATGTGTTAGCATGGCTAGAGGTGTGTGTATGAGTGTGTGTATGAGTGTGCCTGTGGTTACTGTAATCCTTAGGGCCTAGAACGAGGTTGGTGTTAGCATAGCTAACTAGCATAGCTAGTACGTATTAGCGTAGCCAGGACACACATGTGCATTTCAGAGCCTATCTAGGGTCATTCACGGCCCTGTGGTCCTCGTAGACTGTGCTGTGGTGTGTTAAGGTTTGTTTCCACCAAGCAGTACAGTACAGTTCGGTTCGGGACCTAATGGTTTGGTACAGAACGTTTTGTGCGATTCGGTACGGATTGTGTTTCCATTGCCAAAGGTAGAGTACAGTCGTCACAGCAACGGGCGTGTCTCTAAACCGTACCACAAACTGGTACCCCAACACAAGGGTGCCAGAAAATGGTACGGTTCAGTACGGTTATTTAGGTACGCTTCAAAAATTCTTACCATGGAGACACAAACAATTGCGAACCGAACTGAACCGAACTGTACTGTACTGCTTGGGCTTTAGAGGAACCTTTGTGTTTTATATGACATCTGTTGGTGATACTACCAGCACTACTGGCATCACTGCATATGGCATATGTTTAAAGTGTGAATAGAGTAATCTCTCACTGCCACACAGGCTAGGTCTACTCCAGCCTTACTGGGCACACAGGATAGGTCTACTCCAGCCTTACTGGGCACACAGGATAGGGCTACTCCAGCCTTACTGGTCTAGGTCTACTCCAGCCTTACTGGGCACACAGGATAGCGCTACTCCAGCCTTACTGGGCACACAGTCTAGGTCTACTCCAGCCTTACTGGGCACACAGTCTAGGTCTACTCCAGCCTTACTGGGCACACAGGATGATAACATGCCACAGTGGCGTCCAAATCCCTGTATATGACAAATCATCAGTATAATTCATACAGTCATGAGTGTCATTAATGATCTTAGTGATAAAACAACAGTAGGTGCGTGTAACTGCTCATATTATTGATCAATAATGAAACAACAGTACGGG
>CM059284.1:32500-52500 GCA_030347295.1 Setipinna tenuifilis | reverse complement strand
ATCTGTAGAGAGAGGGAGAGAGAGAGACAGATTCGTAGAAAGAGGGAGATTAACTGGAGGGGAGAGAAGAATGTGGCCATATTTGCGTCCATGTGAACGGCTGTCATTCAGGTCCACGTCACGGAGCCCCAGCCAGCGCGCCATGTCACATGACCACGTGACCCTGGGGTCAGGGATCAGGGGTCAGAGCGCTCAGGGAGCGTTGAGGCTCACGCTCCAACAGCAGGCTACGCGACGCTGGACAAAAGCAACTCCCTCACACACACACACACACACCCCCAGTGTCCTACTCCCTCACACACACACACACCCAGTGTCCCTACTCCCTCACACACACACACACACGGTGTCCCTACTCCCTCACACACACACACACACACAGGGTGTCCCTACTCCCTCACACACACACACACACACACACACACACACACACACAGTGTCCCTACTCCCTCACACACACACACACACACACACACACACACACACACAGTGTCCCTACTCCCTCACACACACTCACCCGCACACACACACGGTGTCTCCCCCCCCCCCGCCGTAGTCGGTGCAGGAAGCCGAGCTACAGGGCCATGAACAGTGGAGCCGCCGAGTGAAGTGCTTCGGCTTGAGCAGAGGGCCGGTCCGACACGTTGGGCATACACATACACACATACACACACACACACACACACCCGTGTCCCTACTCCCTCACACATATAGTGAAGTGCTTCGGCTTGGGCAGAGGGCCGGTCCGACACGTAGGGCATACACATACACACACACACACACCCGTGTCCCTACTCCCTCACACACATAGTGAAGTGCTTCGGCTTGGGCAGGGCCGGTCCGACACGTTGGGCATACACATACACACACACACACACACACACACACCCGTGTCCCTACTCCCTCACACACATAGTGAAGTGCTTCGGCTTGGGCAGGGCCGATCCGACACGTTTCCTAAAATGGGGGATAGGCTGCAATTCTCTAGATCATTGCCTAACACAATAAACATGACGGCAGCCTAACAAGATCGACTGTGACACACAGACAGTCCCACACACACACACATACACACACACACACACAAATCCTGCTTCTGCATCTCACACGAAGCTGGGTCTCGCGCAGGCTGCAACGCCAGCGCTGGCTCGTGTACTGGGCTACCGATGCTTGAAAGCACGAGCCGACTGCCGCCACTTCACCTCGAATGCGCCTCTACGGCAAACGATTCATGTTCGCCCGAGACTAATTAATCACACCGCGTGACTACAGTACAGTTAAGAGAATTTGGATTCATAGCGGAGGCTACTCAAAGCCGATTGCTGCCAGTCTATTCATCGGTGTCCGTTGGACGTTCCGTCACGTTCCTACCCAAACAAAAGCGCGAGAGGTCGCACGGGCTCCTTACCCAGAAGATGATGTTGAATCCAAATATGAAGTATTTGATACAGCAGCTGACCTCGTGTCCTTTGAAGTGTTGCCCCGACATTCTGGCGGTCGTTCAGCATACGGTGCTCCTGAGACGCGTTAACGGGGCATTAAAGTCGCCTAACCGGGGCAAAAGCGGCAGGATCCGCGCTCCGGAGCTCCCAGTCCTGCTATGCACGAGCTTCTTACTGTCAGTAGCCGGTGGAACAGGACATTTTACTCCCAAATGTGAAGGGGACCGCGATGACCAACATAAACCGAGCACAGCTATATGTCCATTAGGGAAACCCACTTTCCGATGAAAGGAAAACAAAAAGCGCCCGACCGTCTGTCCAGTGGGGGAACACCGATATAGGATATTCGTGTTTTATCCTCCAGACATGGCCGCCAGATTGACAGAGCTGTAAACCAATCAGCTTTGAGTAGGCTACGATTAACGGGAAATGCCCCCTCCCTCTGGTTGGAAAGAGATATGTGTTTACAGCATAATAATAACAATAATAATAACAATAATAATAATAATAATAACAACACATAACCTGGGACATTGAATATGGAAAAATGGTCCTAATCACACTGTAGCCAAGAGTGTGGAAAGCCTAACCTGCATGCTGAGACCCTTCCGGCTAATCAACAAGTAGCCTAATTAAACAAATAGCCGAATTAAATGCTCTGCCGTATTTCTGCCAAGCGCCTTGGTGATATCAGACAGCAGCCTGACGATGGACCGTGGCCTAAATACCAACTCATGGCTCCTATCATGAGTAGGCCCAAATACCAGTGTAAAGATGTGGGTCTGCACACTGCCTCGTTTGCTCCAAAAGTTAAACTTTATTAGTTAAAAATGCAACGTTTCGATCCTTGTGGATCTTCATCAGGCATATGGGTAACAGGAAGAAATGGTCCATTTCCTAAATACCAACCTGTGTTTCTGCATTGGCGATCTTCTGGCTGATACAGGAACAGTGGTCATGGCCATTTCGTGTTGTCGGTTACACTTTATTTTGCTGTCCCTGTTACATCAATTAGGTACAGTGTCACTAACAAAGTACCACAAAATGTAACATTGTGTAATTACATTGTAACAATGTAAGGACATTATATTATACAAGCCTATTGTACGTTTTGCTATGTTTATATTGTTATGTTTTGTCATCATGTTTTATTGTCTTGTTTATAAGATGTTTAATGTTCACTGTGGGCCTAGGGAGCGCTGCCATTTCCAATTCTGTGTGTGCAACCCTTTACATGTGGTTGTTGACAATAAAGCTGACTTTGACTTTGACTTTGAATATTACATGTTATTATGTGTAGATACTATAGATAGGCTAAAATTAAAAGGAACCGTAAAATAAAGTGTTACCTGTGTTACTCCTGTAAGTGCAGGTAAAGTTAAACTTGCAAATGACCACTGGCATGTCTCTGCTCCTCTGCACTATAGACCCATGTTTTACTAAAGACATCGCACAGTCAGTGCACTACCTACAACAAATAGTTTTACCCAAAACATCCTGTGTGTGTGTTAGACACAGGCAGTAATATATATATATATATATATATTTGTTTATTAAATGTAGTGTATATTTAATGACCTTACAGTATTGTATTTAGGTTATTAATATAGGTATTTATATTGCAAAATAAAACTCCTTGTAACGTATTGTTGTTCATCGAAGGTACTTTAAAAAGATTGCATTAAAACCATCGACTGTATGTGAGAATGAAACATTTAAATATGCAGCACAACCTAATGCCCCCCTGTCCTCCACTGCAACACACTGCACACAACTGTGACTACGTGCAGCACCTGCCACCGTGTGGCCACAGTGGGTACTGCAGGTATGTGGTGCCACATCGTATGCTACTCAGTGCTGCCTCCCCTGGTCACTATGGGTCAGTACAAGCCTGATTAGTGTGTGTGTGTGTGTTTCTTAATATGCGTATAATATATACTTATTGATATGTATTATTGTTCTGTTTGGTTTGCAACTAAATATGTACATTTATTAATGTATGTTTACATATTGTTGATTTTATAAAACGTTTACAATGTTTATATTTTCATCAAAAAAAATACTGAATTTTCTCTGCGCCATTTCCGGAGACACAAAACGAAACTAAATAAGACAACGGCATAATGGCGTGTATGAGCTGCGGGGAATGGCTGATAGTTTTACGTTAGTTTTTGCTACGTTTTTACATCGAAAAAAGCAACTGCAGCTGACAATGGAGGTCTGGCAACTACCTATCTACCTGTGATCCGTTCCTTCAACGTGTTTTACTTCGAAAGATAAAAGGTAAAGTTGTGTTATCAATACAGGTAGGTGTGTGCGTCTTTTATTTAGGTCATGGCCTACCACGATATGATTTGAATTTGCAGTTACGTGTTAATATTCAAAGGTCACAATCACAAAGAGGCAAAAGTGTAAAACGAATATGTGACACCGCTGTTTCATGTCCATTTGAATATCTGTATGTTAAATGTTGACTATTTCAGTCCGACTACGTCCGGACATTTGTTACTTGTGTCAAAAGCAGCAAGTCTGCGTGTAGACCACAAAAGGCAACGGCACTTCAGTTGGCTCAGCATTTTTCTTTTACATTTAAAGCAGGTGGACAATTACTTACTAAGTTAGGGCAGAATTTATACCACGAACAAACCTGAGTAACTAAGTAAACCTATTCGTCACACAGCCGTCTAAACTTTCAACTTAGATTGGCGTTGGGGAAATGAACTATCGGTGTGGTGTCTTTAAAATTCATAGCACAAAAATGGAAGAAAGGGAGAAGACAGGAGTGTATGCGTCTTTAAAACAACGACTGCACTTTTACAGTTTTGTCTTTATTGCTCGCTCACTAAATACCATACTTTAGACAAGTGCATTGAAACTTCTCATTTGTGTAACCACGCCTTAAACTAAGGCACCAGAAGTATTAGCACACTTTCTACTTTGCACTTTGTTTGCAATAAATGTACTGTTTTTTTTTTTTTTTCAAAACAGTACACAGAACTTTGTAATGACTTGTAGATAAGCCCAAGGTTCTGGAACGCCAAGACTGCCTTATCAGTCAGAGCCGTGTACTCGGTGCTGCTGTCAGTCAGACTACTCAAGTTACTACATGTGCGTGTAGAACACCTCCCCTTTGTAGATGAGCTCCTCTTTCCTAATGGAAAGCATTCAACATGTAGTTATGAATGCGGAATGTCTTATAGTCCATGTGTGAACCGCTACAACATACTCTAGATCTCAAATGGTTCTTTCTGTTCCTCAGAGTCATGGAGAAGAGACCAGAGTCACCTACACACACCTGTGTGTCCATGAAGAGTGACCGGTCATATGACTGGCTACCACCCAACTTCAGAGAGGGAGAGCCAGCCTCAGACCAAAGGTATCAAGCATGTGATTATTCAGACACAACAATCAACAAAAAACTTTGATCATAGAAATGTTACTTTGAAAGGCAAAAAAACCTGTTTTTTCTCATTTTTTGCCTTTTTTATAACTACGAGTTTTCTAGGTGCCATAAAGGTACTATAGATCACCTTACCTACAGTATTAATCTATCAGTGTGCTTACTTCCCATGTGACGTGTCTCCCTTCTTTGGAGGATGAGTAAAATATGTGGTCAGATGACCATTTTTTCTGTGGTTTTCTAGAAACAAGGGGTGGCACAAATCACCCCACTTTCCCCTACAGCCCACAAATAATATTAAAACTGTCACACAACATGGGCTGAATGGGCCAATCAAAACAACAGGCAATGACGAGTGTGTTTTAGGGCAACGTTAGCCTAGTAACTACCATTCTAACATGTCTTTTCCATTGGCAAAAATCAATAAATACACTGATCACAAACGATTAGGATTTGTTTAGTTTTAAACCAACATTTGCAATTCTGCAAGTCATTAATTAAGCTAACTGATGTAGTCTCATCCTATCGTCCTACCAGTATAACCTCTTTCCTGATAAAATCAGTCAACATAAATAGGCTTACACTACTGGCAACACAATAAATACAGACACTGACCAGAAACTTGTAGGATTTTCTCCAGTTTTAACCACAATCTGAAATGGTTCTTTCTGTTCCTCAGAGTCATGGAGAAGAGACCAGTGTCGCCTACACACACCTGTGTGTCCATGAAGAGTGATGGGTCATATGACTTTCTACCACCCAACTTCAGAGAGGAAGAGCCACCCTCAGACCAAAGGTTGTAATTACATTGCAAAAACTAAAGCCTTTTAAACTAACATGCCAATCTATTTAAGCATAGGTCGTAATTACACTGCATCCTCTGTTGCAATATAGCAACGTTCATGCCACCCCACATACTGAATGGTCAACAAATCCTTAACAACCACAACACATTTTCTACAGTGTTTGCCTGTAAGGGGGGCGCCCATCGCTATGACTTGGATCACTATAGGAGTTGGATTGCTACAGTAGTAGTATAGTAGATTTTGCCTGTAGGGGGCGCCAATTGCTATAGGAGTTGAAAACTAGAACCAGTTGTGTGTGTTAACTCTCCAGTTGTTGCACCCAAAAAACATGATGCACACATCCCAAGGTGGTGTATACACTCCACCCATAAATGTCATTTGCAGTGTGGTGCCACCTTGTGAACATTATCTTGTTTTTTATCTTTAGAAAGGAAAGGAGAGGATATGAACCAGACACCAGTGGTCAGAATGAGCAGCAGGATCTGACTCGTGTATTCCAGGTATGTGACTGTGCATAGTGTGCTTTCATCTGTACACCATGTTAAGCAGTCCTGCTGTTTTCATAACTACGTGTATTTCTTGAGTTTTCTAGGGTACCATAAAGGTACTATAGATAACCTTACCTACAGTATTAATCTATCAGTTTTACCTCCTGTGTCATTATGCTAGCTCTGTTCTTGCTAATGCACAGGGTTGCTAGATGCCAGGGGTTCAGATCTCCATGTACAGCATCGATCAGGTGCTGGTAGCACACAGGAGCGTTAAGATGATTTAAAGAGGAATGACTAGCGCACACTGCTTTTAGCGCACACTGCTTTTTACATTGCATTTGGCAGACACAGAGTGTCTTCTTCAGAGACACAGAGACACAGTGCTTGACTTTACTATAGTGTTTATTTAGAGCCAACAACGCTTTTTACAAAGAGCATCATCAGGTTCACTCAGGTGTGTCCTGAGATCTCTCAGGTGAGGTTAAATCTCATAATACATAAAAGTACATTGGGTCTAAAACAAATACCCAAGCATCATCAGGTTCACTCAGGTGTGTCCTGAGTTCTCTCAGGTGAGGTTAAATCTCCTCCCAGTCACGTGATCATGGACTCTTAGATTATTAGGGTTTTCTTTAATGCAATCTATACACCCCACTGTACAACACACCACTACACAATACATAGAAATGCATAGTGTCTAAAAACAACCCGACATCAGTCAATGATACTGTAAATTGATACACATAATTAGAAAGCACAAGGAGCCCTATCTTCCAACCAACGACACCTCCTTCATGTTATTTAATACAGATGACACCTCCTTCATGCTATTTAATACAGATGACACCTCCTTCATGCTATTTAATACAGATGATGTGTGAATGCCACTGTATGTTGCTGTGTCACTTAAAGAAGGACATGTGCGGCATCGTAGACCTTATATGAATAATATTAATGTAAGATTATATAAATATAACACTGCATCAGTAGAACAGATGCTGTATATGCCTGAACTCAAACATTCCTACTCACATATTTACTATAATGTCCACCCATTAACTGCACGAGTAAGTCTAAGGATGCCACTATGGACTAGAGGACTCCTGTTGACCTCTTCCTCCAGTGGTTGCTATGGTGTGCTTGGATGCTTAAACTCTTAAAGTCTTCAACTCAAATACGTTCTGGGACATTTTTTCACTCTAATGTTTATAAACTTATTGAGAAATGTACAGTACAGAATCTAATTTGTATGTCAAAATTAACCCTTAAAGTGCTGCCAAACAGAGCACTTGGTCGCATCCCCTTTAGAGAAGCGTTCACAAAGAGCTTTAGTTTAGTTTAGTTTTTTGTTTTTTTGTTTTTTTTTGTTTTTGTTTTCATTTTTTTGAATTTCTACTCTGTTGCAACCACACAGTGGAATTACTGTAGTAGACGTAAATGCTGAAACCAAGACACATCCCATAATAGTACACAGAAGGTGTAAAAGGGTTGTTATGTTGTTGTTATCCATTTACTAGTTTTTGTGTAAATTTAGTAACGGGCAAAAAAAGAAACAAACATCGACACCACCTTTGTGCTGGTATTACTTAATACAGATTTTAAAAGGCCTGATGTTGTTGTGTGAATGCCACTGTATGTTGCTGTGTCACTTAAAGAAGGACATGTGTGTGGTACTTTAGGTGGTTGAGAAGAAGATCATTGCCTTTGTGAAGAATGAGCTGCAGAGATATAAGAGGATTCTCAGTCCAGGGTACCAAGAAAACTTTGAGAGGAAAGAGGGGGATGAGAGTGATGCCAGAGAGGGGGCTCTCAAGATGGCACTGCACTTCCTCTGGAAGATGGAGAAAAGGGATCTTGCTGACAAGTTGAGAGAAAGTAAGAATTCTCCCATTTTTGTATCAATTACATACGACTAGTATATCATTAGGATAAAGGAATGGCTGTCATTGTTTGTGTCAGTGGTTGGCAAATCATTATTCATTTTGTTTGTGCCCCAGATGAGCGGGATGTACTTTGTCAGATTGAGCTGAAAGGAAATCTCAAGAGCAAGTATCAGACTGTGTTTGAAGGAATCCCCAAGCAAGGAAGCTCGGCTCTGCTGGAAAAGATCTACACAGAAATCTACATCACAGAGGGAGGAAGTGGAACAGTAAATGAGGAGCATGAAGTCAGGCAGATTGAGTCCATAACTAAGAGACCACCTGGACAGGAGAAACCAATCAAATGCTGTGACCTCTTCAAGCTCTTACAAGACAAACCAAGCAGAAGAGTTATGACAAAGGGGGTGGCTGGCATTGGCAAAACCATCTCCATTCAGAAGTACATCCTGGACTGGGCTGAGGAAAAAGACAACAAAGAGATCCATTTCATTTTCCCATTGCCTTTTCGGGAGCTCAACCTCATGAGGGACAAACAGCACTCTTTGATGGACCTCCTTCATCACTTCTTCCCAGAACTAAAGCAGTTAACTTTAGGCAGCCAAGAGAAGTACAAGATGCTGTTTATCTTTGATGGTCTGGATGAATGTCGACTCCAACTAAACTTTCAGAATAATGAAAGCTGGACCGATGTGACAGGTGTCACTTCACTGGATGTACTCTTGACAAATCTCATCAAGGGCAATCTGCTTCCCTCTGCTCTACTTTGGATAACCTCTCGACCAGCAGCAGCCAGTCAGATTCCTCCTGAGTGTGTTGACCTTGTCACAGAGGTACAAGGGTTCAATGACTCACAGAAGGAGGAGTACTTCAGGAAGAGAGTCAATGATGAGAGTCTTGCAAGCAAAATCATTTCCCACATTGCCTTATCAAGGAGCCTCCACATCATGTGCCACATACCAGTGTTTTGCTGGATTACTGCTTCTGTTCTTGAGGTGATTCTAGGCTCTTCAGGAGACAAACAGATTCCAAAGACTTTGACAGAGATGTACACTTATTTCCTTATCTTTCAAACCAAACAGAAGAGCCAAAAGTTTGATAATGTGCACAACCTTGAGCTACAGTGGAACCAGAAACTTATCCTTGATCTTGGAAAGCTGGCCTACAAACAGTTGGAGAAGGGCAATCTAATCTTCTATGAAGAGGACCTGAGAGAGTGTGGCATTGATGTCAGAGAGGCAGCAGTATGCTCTGGTGTCTGCACCCAGATCTTCCGAGAAGAATCCGGCATCTTTCAAGCAACAGTGTTTTGCTTCATCCATCTGAGTATCCAGGAGTATCTTGCAGCTCTGTATGTGTTTTTGATGATGGCAATCCATAAGAAAGATGTGCTGTCCAGACACCAAAGTGCTTCTGGGGAAGAACCCATGGGCATCTTACACAACAGTGCTGTGGACAAAGCTCTGGAGTATAATGATGGGCGCTTTGACCTCTTCCTACGTTTCCTTCTCGGTCTTTCTCTGGAGTCCAGCCAGACTCTCCTGCATGGCCTACTACAGCGAGGACAGAAGCAGACAGGCAATGATGAAACAATCAGTTACATTAAGGACAAGATCCGGGAAATCCCTTCATCAGAGAGGGTGATCAACCTCTTCCACTGTCTGAATGAACTGAATGACCACTCCTTAGTGGAGGAGATCCAGAGCTTCCTGAGTGCAGGGACACTTTCTGAAGCCCAGCTGTCACCTGGCCAGTGGTCAGCTCTGGTGTTTGTGCTGCTGACATCAGACCAGAAGCTGGATGTGTTTGACCTGAAGAAGTACGTCAGGTCTGATGAAGGTCTCCTGAGGCTGAAGCCAGTAGTGGAAGCATCTCAAACACTTCTGTAAGTATGATCTCAGTGATATCAACAAATATATTGTATGATTATTTTTTTTATTTTGGAGCATGGCATTAACATACAAAAGTGTTCTTTTTATAGAGTTTAGAGTTGCTGATGGCTGTTTTTTCCTTTAAAGGCTCAACAGCTGTAGGCTCAGTGAAATGAGCTGTACAACACTGGCATCTGTCCTCTGCAAAGCATCTTCAAATGTGAACAAACTGGATCTCAGTGGCAACAGTATCGGAGATGTTGGAGTGCAAGAACTCTGTAATGGCCTGAAGAACAAAAACTGTGCACTGGAGACACTTAGGTAAGACATTTCAGTACTTCAGTATTCTTCTGTAATCAGCTCTTTGGGTTCATACATACCTCACTAGAAGTCCTACAGACAGATCTAACTCAGTCACACAGATTCTTGTTTTTAATATTAAAACTTACTGAAAGTTATCATAGGTTATAAAACGGTCATATAAAACATTTTATCCCAATAGATGTTTTTGGACATGTTGTTTAATATCTTTAAAAAGGCATTACTAAACAACAGACAATAATATTAGACTCTTCTCTCCAGACTGTCAGACTGTGGTGTAACAGGAGAAGGATATGCTGCTCTGGCCTCAGCTCTCAAATCAAACCCCTCACACCTGGAGGAGCTGGACCTGAGAGGAAACGACCCTGGACGCTCTGGAGTGAAGCTCCTCACTGATTTACTGCAGGATTCTGCCTCTAAACTTCAGACACTGAGGTGAGATCATAACACATCTGTCAGTGTCTCCTGGTGCAGCTTTCTGAGATGCTGAATTTGGTTTGTTAACCCTTTAAGCCCTAGGCTATTTCAGGGTATTTTTTATTTTTTATTAGGAAAAAGAAAAAAAATGTTGTAAAATGTATGTAGGGTATGTTAAAATATGATAAAGAGTTGGTATGTTTTTCTGCTGTATCTGCAGGTTGTTGAAGAGTGATGCTGCAGAGGAGGCCTGTGTGTATCTGACTTCAGTTATCGGTAGAAACCCTTTACTCCTGACACAGCTGGATCTGAGTGAGAAGATACCAGGAGACTCAGGAGTGAAGCAGATCTGTGCTGTACTGGAGGACTCCCACTGCAGACTCAAGAAACTCAAGTTAGTGGTTTAATTTGTTTGAACAACATAATCTGTAAAACAGGAATAATGTCCAATGTGTAAAATAAGAACAGGAATACAGTATGCAGGTGATATGGTCATAGTGCAGCAACGTCATGGTAATTAAAGGGATACTCTGGTGTGAAATTAACTTTGGGTCTGTTAAAACATCACAAGGAGTTAGTATGTTTGTGAAGAATCAAAACTGTGCTAACCTGTTGCGGAACTAAACTATTTTACAGTTTCTGTAGAATAGGCTCACCATGCTAGTGATGGGGGCACAATGGAAGTTTGAAGATATAGCTATTGTTAAACTCAGTAGCACCACACTTCCTTGGTAGTATATCAAGGGTGCTGGCATTGCAAACTAGGCACTGAGAACTTTGTAAGTATTAATTACTAAAAAGACTGTTTTTATAGGTGGTACCTTGGTCACATGACGTCTCTCTCTGGCAGCCCTCTTATCGCGCTCTCACAGCTCTTCAGCTGTATAATGCAGTTCGAATAAGTACGGACGCACATCACATAGACATTGCTCTTCAGCTGTATGATGCAGTTCGAATAAGTACGGACGCCCATCACATAGACATTGCTCTTCTTCTACCTCAAATTCTCTGTAATACAGCAATCTCTGTGTTCCACTATCTCTGCCTAAGGGCGGTAATCCACTGGCAGCGGCACAGCAAGCTTCTCGCCGTGCCGCATCCCCTTGTGTTGGCGGATCGCTACTAGGGGTGGGCGTTCTCGGAAGTGTATATAGTCTTGTCGGGGAAGGTAAACGAGTTGTCAAAAAAATCTTAACTTTCATCCATTGTGGCTGCTTTATTGTACATTGCATCCTACACTTCATTCATGAAGCTATCAAGGGGCAAACGACATGCCTAACTAGCCATTACAAGTGCTTGTATCGTTTCCAAACTGTTCACGTAATTTGTACATTTGCACAGTTCACACAGATTAAACCCACCAAGGACACCGACAATTTCAATTTCAATGAAGGTAGGAAGACGAGGACATGTTTAAAATGCGAAACCCAACAGAACTCATTTCGTCATGACAGACCTCCCCTGTGATCTATTTTTATTGGATAACGCGGGCGCGTTGGCCGGACTAATTTGCATAAAGTTGAGCAGAGCCCAACTTCTTGACGTGCCGTAGCTGCCCGAGCCGATGCACCGGAATCCCGATAGGCTTTGCGCGGACGGCAATAACGGCTTGACGGACTCCATTGAAAATGAATTGAATCCGTCCAAAACGGCAAATTTGCCGCAGTAGTGGATTAGCGCCGTAACCCAGAGACAGTCACTACAAGTACAGTCAGTGCAAAAAGTGCCCTATCTTTTGCAAAATGAAACACGGTATTTAAAATATTCTACACACGTCTCAAAAGCAAGCATTTGTCTCATGTTATAAACACGTTTTCCATAGCCTTACATACCTGTGTATATCATTTACACACTATTGGTCTAAATCTAAAACTTTTGTTTTTATGGATGTTTTGATATATTGCCATACAAGAGTGAAAATATGCTAGTATGCAAGTGGAAATCAACACAAAGAATTTTGGAACGAAAAATATTTACTGTAATTTTCTAAATAAATAGATACACAGTACATAGTGAGATGAGACAACATTTCACCTGCAGCAATTGGTGGTACACGAAACTGTTACAGTAAAACACAGTATGGACAAAACAGATACAGAATAGTGCATACACACACTATCCACACACACAGTGCGTACATACATAGACATGAGAAACTACACACATTCATACCTACACACATGTGCACACACACACACGTGGATAAACTTGATGATACACATGTGCATTCATGATACACATGTGCATTCACATTACACAATGTGCAAAACAAGGACAAGTGACATACTAAAGCAAACATGCTAGACAGGGCATGGCTTGTATCAAAGCTCTATAGCTAGTGGTTGTGAATGAAAATACATTTTATACATATGACGTGATATTACAGTAGCAGCCAAAAAAATGTGTTAGGCATAAGGTGTGCTGTGCTAGGTTGGCATTGATGGGGGGCAGCTAGTTGCGTGTGTGTTTAGGGTCCATCTCTCCTCCTGGCTGGGTCTGGCCACAATACTACACAATACTCGTATCGCATGCTATATTTTCTCTTGCCAAACACTGAGGAAAGAATCTTCTTGTGTGACATATCCAACCTTGAATACAGCCAGCATCAATGTCACCACATGCTTTTTCTATTGCCTGGTGAAGTGGAAGTTAGACATACGGGCAATGATCATATATTTTCCAGTGCCAGGTTGAGAAGAAGGTGGAGACAGGTTGACAACAGAAAAATGGGTGTTCAAGTCAAGTCAAGTCAAGTCAAGTTTATTTGTATAGCGCATTTCATACACAAAGGCAGTTCAATGTGCTTAACAAAAATAAAAGCAAAGGACAATATAAAACCAAAAAAAGATAAAAGATAAAATAAGTTTAAAATATGTGTAAGATAAGTAAAAGACATAGAGTAAAGCAATAGGTAAGCACAAAAGATGAAAGAGGTAAAATAATAAATTAATTAAAGGTGAATCACTGGCAAAAAGCATCTGAGAACAGTTTAGTCTTAAGTCTAGATTTGAAACTTCCAACAGTAGGAGCATTTTTAATGTCTTCTGGAAGCTGGTTCCATAGCTGAACTGCATAGCAGCTGAAAGCTGCTTCACCACATTTTGTTGAGACAGCAGGTTTTACCAACAGATGTTTCTGCTGTGATCTTAAAGACCTAGTTGGTACATATAGCAAGAACATATCCAACAAGTATTCTGGTCCCAACCCATTTAGTGTTTTAAACACAAGAAGCAATGCCTTAAAGTCAATTCTATAACTTACTGGGAGCCAATGTAGGGACCTTAAAATTGGAGTAATGTGTTCAGTTCTTCTTGCTTTTGTAAGAACCCTTGCTGCTGCATTTTGGACCAGTTGAAGCTGTTTGATGGTCTTTTTAGGAAGGCCTGTGAAAAGGCCATTGCAGTAATCTACCCTACTGGAAATAAAGGCATGTACAAGTTTTTCTAGATCTTGTTTTGACATAAGACCTCTAAGTTTGGCAATGTTTTTTAGGTGATAAAATGCAGATTTAGTGATTGCTTTCATATGACTGTTGAAAGTTAGTTCACTGTCAATAAAGACACCAAGGTTTTTAACAGTATCTTTTGCTTTAAGCCCTTTAGTCTCAAGAGCAGTGGCGATCCTAAGTCTTTCTTTCTTTTTCCCAAAGATAATAACTTCAGTTTTGTCTGTGTTCAGCTGAAGAAAATTGTTGGACATCCAGTTGTTTATTTGGTCAATACACCTGTAGAGAGACTCAAGCGGAGCATAGTCATCAGGTGATAGAGCTAAGTAGATTTGAGTGTCATCAGCATAGCTATGATAATTAATTGAGTTGTTCTTGATGATTTGTCCAAGTGGGAGCATATAGAGATTGAATAGTAATGGACCAAGGATTGACCCCTGAGGGACACCACAGGTCAAGGACACAGGTGCTGATGTATAGTTTCCAATGGCAACAAAGAAACTCCTTTGTTGCAAGTATGATTTTAACCAATTGATAACTATACCAGTGAATCCTACCCAATGTTCGAGTCTATGTAGTAGTATGGAGTGATCAACAGTGTCAAAAGCAGCACTAAGATCCAATAACACCAAGACTGATGTTTTGCCAGCATCAGAGTTAAGACGTATATCATTTATAACTTTAATCAGAGCTGTTTCAGTGCTGTGATTGGCACGGAAACCTGACTGAAACTTATCAAAGCAATTATTTGATGTCAGAAAGGCAGTTAATTGATTGAAGACTATTTTTTCAATTATTTTCCCAATAAATGGTAAATTGGATATGGGCCTGTAGTTGTTAAGCACTGAAACATCAAGGTTATTCTTTTTGAGTAAAGGTTTTACAACTGCTTTTTTCAAAGAGGAAGGAAAAATGCCAGTCTGTAGTGATGTATTTATAATCTGAAGTACATCTGTTGATATTAGGTGAAGAACAGATTTGAAAAAGATTGTCGGCAAAATATCTAGTTCAGATGTGGATGAACTGAGATTTTGTACAGTTTTTTCAAGAGTATCGTAATTGATTAAGGTAAATGTTGGCATTGAGCTGAGGTCCCCTCTCCCTGGAGCCACTGGTTCCAGATTTTGGGCTATTTGCAATTGAGAAGCTATATTCATTCGTATTTTATCAATTTTACCTTTGAAAAAATATGCAAAATCATTGCATTTATTAACTGAGAGAAACTCAGGAGGCAATTGTGATGATGGGTTTGTTAACGTCTCAACAGTAGAAAATAGCACACGGGCATTGTTGACATTGCTGTTTATGATGTTAGAGAAGAAAGACTGTCTTGCTTTAGAAATTTCCGAGTTGTATTTACGGAGCATCTCTTTATGGATTTGATAGTGGATCTGAAGATTAGATTTACGCCATTTTCTTTCAGTCTTTCTACACTCTCTCTTTAGCAGTTTAACCAATGGATTCAGTTTCCAGGGTTTTTTTTGCTTTTTAGTGACTCTTTTGAGTTTTAAAGGAGCAATACTATCCATAATATGTGTCATTTTTGAAGTAAAATTTGTCATTAATTCATCTGCACAGTCTGATGGTTGACTTAGGGGCTGTGGGAGTGCCTGCTCAAAAAGAAGACATGTGTCATTGTTTATGACTCTCCTTCTTACAGCCATAGACTGCTTCTGAATGTGAGGGGACATAGAAACATCAAAGAAAACACAGAAATGATCAGATAAGGCCACATCTATAACAGTTGTAGAGACATTAAGACCCTTTGTGATGACAAGGTCAAGGGTATGGCCATGAGAGTGTGTTGGTCCCTGTACATGCTGTGTTAGGTTGAATGTATCAATCAGTGTGAGTAATTCATTGGCAGAGGTGTTTTCCACATTATCTACATGCAAGTTAAAATCCCCTGAAATAACAAGACTGTCAAATTCCAAACAAATGTTCGATAATAGTTCAGCAAACTCCTCCAGATCTGATATTCAGAAGAGCTAGTTTTACAGTGAGCTTAGGGGTCATATTCACTGATGCTTTCTGAGGTTGTTTTGGAACAGGCATGAGATTAGACTGGTTTACCCCATTCACAGGATGCACACGAATTCTTCTTCTTCTTGTAAGCACAGGAATAGAGAATGGCCTTGGCATCCCGGGTCCCAGCTTGTTTTCAAAACTACCCTTAATGCAGGGACCCACAGCATATCAGGCAGTACACTCATCAAGGTCATCCCTACTGCCTCTGTTAGTGCACTGAAGCTGTCCACATTCCGAGCCGTTAGTTTGGTCAGGGGATCTTCTTGCCGGCAGAGGGGGTGGTGGTGCCCTGCGCTTTTTGGGTGCTGTAATGTATGGGTATGCAGTTGATGGTTGTGGGCTCATGAAGGCCTGTCCATAGGGGTTTTCTGCTTGTTTTGAGTGTCTCGGGCTGGAAAAACTCAGTCTAGCTATAGGCAGCAGTCTCCGCATACTTGCAGGAAACTGCAAGCGGGGTGGTGATGGAGATGGTATAAAATCAGGGCTTTCTGGTGAAGCAGTTGTGGTTAGTGTTTTGTCAGTCATGCTGGGTGGTGAGGATGTTCCTGTGTTATCTGGTGCTGTGTGCTCATAGTCTCCATTTAATGGCTGAGGTCTGGGGCAGCCTGACGCAGATAGTTGGTCATGAGTCGCTCCAGTAGTGTCCTTGTCATCATGCACCCGCAGTGGCAAGGAGCTGGATGGTGGTGCGTCAGGGGTCGGATGATTTCCCGGAACTGTATCAGATGCAGTTGCGACTGCCAGAGGCATATCCAAGGTCTCAGCAGAGGAGATGATTGGACCGTTCTCTTTTCCCGCTTGTGTGGGCCATTGTTTTGGCTCACCAGAATGTTTGTTGATGTATATGACCGTTTCAGTTTGTACCCCAGCAGAGTCTTTATCAACCATGATTGGTTCTGTCTGCACTGCTACAGAGCGCTTATCAGCAGGTTGACCCAAGGTCGGTGAAGAAAAGATTGCATGGTAGAGAGAGAGGCGATAGTGGTCAGCCAGGACTTTGGCCCCAGTCCAGCTAAGTTCTGTGCTATTTGGTCTGAAGAATGCTCTGCGATTCCAAAACAGGTTAAAATTGTCTATAAAATTCATCCCAAGTGAAGAGCACGTCTTTGCTAGCCAAGTGTTTAGACTAAATAGTCGAGAGAATGCAAAGCTTCCCTGTGCTGGAAGTGGGCCACTGATAAACGTTTGCATTCCAAGCTCATTTAGGGCACAGAAAAGTTCTTCGAAGTCTTCTTTGACACTGAGCTGTTCTCTAAAAATGTCATTTGCTCCAACATGCACAATGATACGTTCAATAGCTTTATGATGTGACACTATCTTTGAGATACTGTCTTTAGTGTCAGAAATGGATGCATTAGGAAGGCAGCAAACGGTCATCCATTCTCCTTTTAAATTTCTTACCGTGGAGTCACCTAGAACAAGGGTTGTTGGAGAAGCAGGTGTTGGCTGTTTTTCCTTTTTTCCCACTGCTCTTTTCTCACGGTTCAGTCTTTGTTTATGGTGAATTGTCTCTCTAGGAACTTCTGGTTCCAGATGTCTGAGGCACTCAAATCTGTTTTGAAGTGCTATGGGCTGTTGAATTTGCATGGGCCCAGAGTGTATGGGTGTAGTGACAGCAGAACGCACTGGTGTTGAGGTAAATATTCTTTTCTTTTTGGGTCTAGCACCTTGTTTATGCCAGCGGTCTGTACTCACATTTTGCTTTGTGAAGTTGATGGTATCAGCCGGCTGTGGTGCACTCTCTGCGTTCCCAAATGTGGAATCAGTTGCCGGACTCCCTTCATTAGATGTCCTGTGTATTTCGTCCGTCTTTGATGAACAGGCACCAATTTTTGATTCCAGGATAGAAATCCTCTGTTCAAGCTCAAAGCATTTTCCACAGAAGTTCCTGAAATTCCTGGGGCTTCGCATTTTGTTATAATCCCAGTCAAGGCAAGTCAAGGCGAACTGCTGTGCCAGCTGTGTTGTCTAACTTTTAAACTTAAACTTAAACTTTGAAATTACACTAACAACTGAAACTTTCTGTCCTTTGTTATACTGCCTAAATTCATAAAAGTTGCGAAGAGAAATCAAATAAAAACAGTGAGAATAGTAAAAAAGAGAAGGTCAAGCAGGAGCAAGCGAAAAAAGCGTCCTACTCGCTTGAGTAGGAGGAGTAAGGTGTGTTCAGTAAAGCAGTTATTGTTTGCACATATGAGGACAGAGTTTAAAGCACTAATGAATAAGTGTGGCATTTTGAGTAGTTGTGTTTGAAAAAAGAAAATCATGTTACTTCCTGTTAGATTTCTGTGTTCAGTAGAGATTTGTGTGTATCGATTTGAAACAAGTGAATAGCTAAATTGAAAACTGTGTCAAGGCTGAGAATGTGTGTATGGGTTTGATGATTTGATGTGGAGTTGTGATGGTTAAGTGAAAGGCATTAGAAATTGTGTGCTATATAAAGATTTTGTGTGTAAGCAGTTGAAAAAAACTGTAATAGTTAAAAAACAGCTATATTTTTTGTACTACATTTTATAGTTCATTTAAGTGTGTGCGCATGTGTGTGGGTGTGTGCGCACGTGTGTGTGTGTGTGTGTGTGTGTGTGTGCGTGCGTATCTGTCTGCCTATGCAGTAATGATGTATGTATGTATGTGTGTATGGTTCCTGTGTGTGTGGTGTGTATAAGTGTGTGTTTGTCTGTGTGTGTGTGTGTGTGTGTGTTTGTGTTTGTGTGTGTGTATATGTCTGTTTGTGTTTGTACAGGTATGAATCCTTTTTATCTGTGAGGGTATACGTGTGTGTGTGTGTGTGTGTGTGTGTGTGTGTGTGTGTGTGTGTGTGTGTGTGTGTGTGTCTGCACATGCGCGTCTGCATGTGTCTATAGAGGTGTGCCTTTATGTGTCTTTGGGCTCTATTTTCACGATCATAAGCGCATTGTCTAAAGTCTGTCGCGCAAGTTGCTTTGGGGGCGTTCCCGACACAATTTGGTATTTTCACGGCGGAAAAAGCGAACATTGCGCCAGGCGCATTGTTCAAAAGGGTTGGGTTAAGTTACTTCATTAGTCATGGGTGTGTTGTGGGCGTAATATACAATTAACCAATGAGAATGTATACTCTCATTCCCTTTAAGAGCCAGCGGGCGCATTGTCCATAGCCTGTTGCTATTACGATGGCGGATTTCCCTGGACGGGAGGAGCTTTTCTGTGGAGACCGATCTGCTTGTGCGTGAAGTGAAAGCGCGTGAGTAGTTAATATTCGGGGATGGAAAGAATCCCCCAACTTTCTTCGCGGGTCATAGAAGTATGGGAGAAAATATTTTCAATAATTGTGTCCTCCTTTGGCAAGAAGAGAACTTTCGAACAGTGCCCAAAGCGGTACAACAACGTTAGAAGACGTAAAACAAAAGCTTTAAACTCAAAGGAAACATCAAAAATAAAAGGTGGAGGTCCATCAAACCATTAGTCCACTAGTTTTCTTTTTGATGATTAGTCCATTTCATTTCTTACAACTTGCCACGCTGTTTATTAAATAAACTGCAGAACATTGCAATCGCTGTTTATTTAAAAGACCAAAGAAACTGCAGAACATTGCTATAAACGGCAAAACATTGCTATACTCTTATTATTTGTGCCTGTTTGCTTCTTAAAACATAAAAATATATGGCTATACAGGCTATACACGTTGTAACTTTTCTGCCAGTTCATCTCGCCTCTCTGGGGCAGCAGCAGGTACATCGGGGTTCAACGCGCTGTGCGCCGAAAGCGGTACAACAACGTTAGAAGACGGGAAACAAAGCCTTAAACTCAAAGGAAACATCAAAAATAAACGGAAGGTATAGGTCCTTCAAACCATTAGTCCACTAGTTTTCTTTTTGATGATTTGTCCATATTATTTCTTACAACTTGCCACGCTGTTTATTTAA
>CM059284.1:25000-27500 GCA_030347295.1 Setipinna tenuifilis | reverse complement strand
CACATATAAAGACTGTACAATTTATCCCAATAGATGTTTTTGGACATGTTTTTCTGCTAAAATCACTAAAAAGGTATTTTAAACAACAGCCAATAACATTAGACTCTTCTCTCCAGACTCTCAGACTGTGGTGTAACAGGAGAAGGATATGCTGCTCTGGCCTCAGCTCTCAAATCAAACCCCTCACACCTGGAGGAGCTGGACCTGAGAGGAAACGACCCTGGACCCTCTGGAGTGAAGCTCCTCACTGATTTGTTGCAGGATCCTGCCTCTAAACTTCAGACATTGAGGTGAGATCATAAAACATCTGTCAGTGCTGTGTCCCCTGGTACAGCTTTCTGAGATGCTGAAATTGGTTTGTTAACCCTTTAAGCCCTAGGCTATTTTAGGGTATTTTTGTTTTTTATTAACTTTTTATTTCACTTACCTTACTTTTACTTTTTACTTTTTTACTTACTTTACTTTTAAGCTGTTATTATGCTTGTCATTATAATGGCTATTGTCAGGGCAGATGCAGGTCAAGGACTCGTGTATAAAAAGACTATTATGACCACACTGAAAGACTGGGAAACATGACACATGGTAGCCCCATTCCGATGATGCAGAATGGAACATGGTGGGGATGTAGCCCCATTCCGATGACGCGGAATGGAAGGTTTTAGTGGATGGGCCACTCCCCCTCTGCACTGCACCCCCACCCCCTACATTGGGTTTGTTAAAACATGATAAAGAGTTGGTATGTTTTTCTCCTGTCTCTGCAGGCTGTTGAAGAGTGATGCTGCAGAGAAGGCCTGTGTGTATCTGACTTCAGTTCTGGGTAGAAACCCTTTACTCCTGACAGAGCTGGATCTGAGTGGGAAGAAACAGGGAGACTCACGAGTGAAGCACATGTGTGCTCTACTGGAGGACTCCCACTGCAGACTCAAGACACTCTGGTTAGTGGTTTAATTTGTTTGAACAGCATAATTTGTAAGGAATGTATGTGTCCTATGTATAAAATAAGAAGAGGAATACAGTATGCAGGTGGTATGGTCATAGCACAGTAATGCCATGGTAATTAATGTGTTGTTTTGGGTATTATAATTTCAGGGAACTTACAGACTTTGTTTCTAAAGAACAACTATCCCAAACAAACCATTTTCATGACTTTATGTCAACCATGAGTTTGTGATGTAACAGCTCCAGGGGAATAGTTGTTAGCTAGTTAGCATTGACTCCTTGTAGCCTCAGTGCTGTGCTGACTGTAGATCCCCAACACTGTCTGTGGTAGTGTGCTAGCCATATGTAGTGTACTGTCTGTGGTAGTGTGCTAGCCATATGTAGTGTACTGTCTGTGGTAGTGTGCTAGCCATATGTAGTGTGTGTCTGTGGTAGTGTGCTAGCCATATGAAGTGTGTGTCTGTGGTAGTGTGCTAGCCATATGAAGTATACTGCCTGTGGTAGTGTGCTAGCCATATGTAGTATACTGTCTGTGGTAGTGTGCTAGCTATATGAAGTGTGTCTGTGGTAGTGTGCTCAACGTCAAAGTTATCTTTATTGTCAAAAACCATGTGTACAGGTTGCACACAGAATTTGAAATTGTAGTGCTCCCTAGGCCCACAGTGAACATTAAACATCTTATAAACAACACAATAAAATATGATGACAAAACATAACAATATAAACATAGCAAAGACTGCAGTAGGCTTGTATATGATACAAATAGGTAAACACACAATGTGTACCGAGACACAAACACACACACACACACTCACACACGTACATACATTCGTGCACACACACACACATTTGAGTTCAGTTCATGAAGCTGTTCCTATTATAGATCTCTCTCATATACACACACAAGCGTGCGCCCACAAGCACACACATTTGAGTTCATGGATCTCACACATACATACCCTTAATGAAGCTGTTACAGACCTCACACACACACACATATATACATACACATGTACACACATGCACACACACATACATGTACGCACACACACACTTCATGAAGTTGTTCCCATCAGTCTCAACAGTGTGTGTGTGTGTGTGTGTGTGTGTGTGTGTGTGTGTGTGTGTGTGTGTTTGTTGGGTCTGTGCATTTCTGTGTTACTGCTCTCTCTCTCGCGCTCTCCCTCACTCTCAAGTAAACACACAATGTGTAGCGTAATAACGCTCAAATGGTGCATTTAAGCAGCAATGTCATTGGTTGTAGTGCAAAAAGAAAGCTGTACATTGACATTACTGTGGAGCACTGGGAGAGGAACTCCACAGTGGTAACCATGGTAAGCAAAGAGACACAGAGTGTGTGATGAAGCAAACTAAACACCATTATAATCGTCATGGAAACGCCACTCTAAATACTGCATCAAGTGCCCTGATTATATTAATGCAATATAGGTGTGTGTGTGTGTGTGTGTGTGTGTGTGTGTGTGTGTGTGTGTGTGATGAAGCATACTAAACATCAAGCATCCATATTTCTACAATGATACCATTATCTCTTATCTGACGG
>CM059284.1:7500-22500 GCA_030347295.1 Setipinna tenuifilis | reverse complement strand
GTGTGTGTGTGTACTAAAACGTTTCTGTCTGTCAGGGTAGAGATGCATATAGTATGATGTGTTATATATTTTTCATATCTAGTGTGTGTGTGTGTGTGTGTGTGTGTGTGTGTGTGTGTGTGTGTGTGTGTGTGTGTGTGTGTGTGTATGTGTGTGTGTGTTCCGACATTACTCACTGTTCTGCTCCCTCTCCCTCTCCCTCTCTCTCACTCTCTCCCTCAAGTCTTTTCTCTCTCTCTCTCTCTCTCTCTCTCTCTCTCTCTCTCTCTCTCTCTCTCTCTCCATCTCTCTCTCTCTCTCCCTCTCTCTCCCTCTCTCTCTCTCTCTCTCCCTCTCTCTATCTATCTCTCTCTCTCTATCTATCTGTGTGTGTGTGTGTGTGTGTGTGTATCCATTAATGGTGTGTGTGTGTGTGTGTGTGTGTGTGTGTGTGTGCGTGCGCGTGCGCGCGTTTCGCCATTACTCACTGTCCCTCTCTCTCTCCCTCTCTCTCTCTCTCTCTCCCTCCCTCCCTCCCTCCCTCTCTCTCTCTCTCTCTCTCTCTCTCTCTCTCTCTCTCTGTCTCCAGGCTTCGGTCCTGCAGTATAACAGAAGAGGGCTGTGCTGCTCTGACTTCAGCTCTGACATCAAACCCCTCACACCTGAGAGTGCTGGATCTGAGTTATAATAAACTAGGAGACTCAGGAGTGAAGCAGATCTCTGCTCTGGAAGAGGATCCAAAATATAAACTACAGACACTACAGTGAGTAAAATCATTTTGACATCAAATCTAGAATATTGATCAGTTATCAGAAACAGGTGGTGCTTGATTATTTATAGTGACAGGTATATTTTTATTCCTGGGGACATCCAGGTGTAGCAGCCTCACTCTTAACCACCTTAAACACGCAGTAGTTACCTGACTGCCTTTAAGATAATGCCACAGTCCTTGAACACACACACACACACACACACACACACACACACACACACACACCCTTACCAGACTGCCTTAATCGTCCAGTAGTTACCAGACTGCCTTTTCATGCAATACCACATACATGTGTGCTGCAAACATTTTGTGACTAAGATTAAAAAAACAAACACACACACACATACACACACACACACACACACACATACACACACACACACACACACACATACACACACACGAATGTCTACATGAATGGCTACAAACTAACATGAATGCCTACAGTCAATGCCATAGTCGTTACACACACATACACACACACACACACACACACACACACACACATTCTCTCAGTCTATCTCTGTCTGTCTCTGTCTTGCACTCTGAAATCATATTGAAAAACACAAACGCTGAAATGTTTCCCTTTTATTTCTTGTTCCAGCTTGTACAACACTGAAGCTGAAGTCAAATCCAAAGCTGAAACCAAAGCTGACTCATGTAGTATATCTTAATCATCATCATCATCATCATCACACACGCACAATAATGACTTACAGTGCTGCAGTATCTGACTGGTGTAGTTTATCTTAATGACTTACAGTGCTGCAGTATCCGACTCATGTAGTATATCTTAATGCCTTACAGTGCTGCAGTATCTGACTCATGTAGTATATCTTAATGACTTACAGTGCTGCAGTATCTGACTCATGTAGTTTATCTTAATGACTTACAGTGCTGCAGTATCTGACTGGTGTAGTTTATCTTAATGACTTACAGTGCTGCAGTATCTGACTGGTGTAGTTTATCTTAATGACTTACAGTGCTGCAGTATCTGACTGGTGTAGTTTATCTTAATGACTTACAGTGCTGCAGTATCTGACTGGTGTAGTATATCTTAATGACTTACAGTGCTGCAGTATCTCAGTGTCTGATTACATATGTCTCCAATATAACTACTTTCTGTTAAATCATCAAAATGTTTTGCTTGCTTGAGAATTTAAATACTTAATCATTGGACACATCTGCTTGGTAACTAAATATTAAAGGAATATATGTACTTTTTTAGATACTAACTACAAACCTGTTTTAGGCAACAAGTGTCTCTTAGTCAGACTGGACTCACACGTTCACTTCTGCACTTTATATTACAGAACTGCTGCCCACTATTTGTACACATTGTTTATACGCATACCAGTATACCTGTACACAGGTAAATAACTCGTATACTGGCTAAATATCCTGTATATACTCTTACATACCTGCTGTAGATATGTACATTACACATATACCAAATGTAAATATGTATCCTGTCTTCATTTATTTTATTGTTTTTGCTGTTGCTGTATTTTAAGCCATTTGTGATACATTTCTACCCTTACATGTGCGAATGTAACATACTGATGTTCCAACCTGGGATTAATAAAGTACTCTGATTCTGATGACCCGATTGTTTTATTTATAGATTTACCTGCAGTTTGCTCTCAGACTGTAGGGTCGCCCAAAAGGAAAAAAAATCTGAATTTCCATGCCATGTTTTTGTTCCTCAGTTGGGCTTGGTGTAGGATTACGGTTAGAGTTAGTCCAGGACTAGGTTTAAATCAGACTGCACAGTTTTCTCTCAGTAAAGTTGACTGTAGGATCTCCCAAAAAGAAAATAAAAACTCAAACTACACGCTATATAAAGTAAACTACATGGGCATTGCTTAAGTTATATACAAGGCGCTACATAGTAATTGACTAGGCTATATACAAGAAACTACATGACCATTGACTAGGCCAAGAAACTACATGATCTGAATTTCCATGCTGTGTTTTTGTTCCTCTGTTGGGCTTGGTGTAGGATTAGGGTTAGAGTTAGTTCAGGACTAGGTTTAGTTCAGTTTAGTTTAGTAGTTTACTTTATCTACGTTATATAAAGTAAACTACATGGACATTAAGCTACATCCAACAGTAACCTGCTTGATAATTGCCTAGGCTACATACAAGAAACTACATGATCATTAACTAGGCTATATACAAGGTGCTACATGATCATTGCCTAGGCTACATACAAGAAACTACATGATCATTGCCTAGGCTACATACAAGAAACTACATGATCATTGCCTAGGCTACATACAAGAAACTACATGATCATTGCCTAGGCTATATATGAGAAACTACATGACCATTGCCTAGGCCATATACAAGAAACTACATCATTGCCTAGGATACATCAAGCAGTAATCTGCATAGTTATTCATCATTTAATGCAGTTGTTGTCCACGGTGGGTGCTAAAGAAATGATCCTCGAAGAACTGAAGGTGATGTCGGCATCTAGATAGGCTTGCTTGACGACATGGCAGGCTAGCTGCATATGGCAACATCAGAGAACCTTAAACAGGTGAGAATGAGAACACTCAGAAACCTTCCAGGTGGAACTGCACCTAGATGGAGATAGAGGGCAAGTGCACAGTAGCGGTTTTAGGCACGGGCGAACCGGGCAGCCGCCCGGGGCGCCATTTCGTGGGGGGCGCCACGAGCGCTTGGGGAAAAAAATAAAATAAAAAGCTCCGTTTGTCATATCGCTGCAATCGGCACATTGGCGCCCCCTGTAATGCTGGAATCGGCACAATGGCGAACTGCAGGCGCCCTTGCTTGCTGAGAAGGTGGCATGCACAGAAGCAGCTTGTCTCTCTGTCTCGGGGGCAGTGCCGTAGCTCCGCACACGCACATAACGCAGAGTGCGTAGGGCACCAAGTGCTTGTGGGGGCACCACCAAAAAAATTGGCTCGTGAAAAAATCATCACAATAGGCTAGGTACGTGCTAGTAAGGATATTTTAAAAATGTGCAAAGCATGTTATATTTATTTTAAGCAATACAAAAGCAATAGGTCAATTTGCTCCTCTCCTTCTCCATTCTCCTCCTGGTGCCCCCCTCCCCCACCTTTCAGTGGTCTGGTCAATTATTGCTCAGTCTTAGTTTAAGTTTGGCAGACAAATGTTTGGACAGGGCCTTGAAAAAATATCTAAAGTCGGGAGCGGAAAAAAGAATAGAATGCGAGATGAATCTCACACTTGCAGATAAGACAGTGTTTTAAATAAATAAATCATAATAATAAAAAGTTCATTTTGTAGCCCTTGCTCCTTACCATCAACAAACTTTGTAACGTTAGCTCCCAGGCTACTAGCAATGTTCAGACTGTGTTAACAATGTTCAGACTGTGTTAACAAGGTTGTGGATATGGATATGGATATTTGAAAGCAATTCATCATGGTCACTCGACTGTTTTCAGTTAACGTTCGGATAAGACTAGCACTTTCGTCACAAGTACATAGTTCTCGTCGGTTTGCAGGTTCATAGGCCAAGGGCAACATCTGCTGGTGAAACTAATATGAAAAGAAACAATTTTACTGTTACGTAGATTTTCCCTCTTCGTATTTATTTCAAACTCTGTACACAATGTTTTTGTTCTCCTATATGAAACCTTTATAAATGTAAAATAGAGTGAATTTTAAATGTACCAGTGATTTAAATAACGTAGGCCTACATAAACCTAATTTATATATGCAGTTTTTTGTACTAAGTTTACTGTATTTCAGTAGAATTCCTATATATTTTGTCTTTTAATTCTGAATGTAGAGCTGTCTGCAGTCATTGCACAAATCTTTGTTTAATAATGGGGGTGTTGGGTGCTGAGAGGTGGTCTCGCCCGGGGCGTAAAACACTATAGAACCGCCACTGCAAGTGCAGAATGAATGTGGTTCTATCTCTATGGGGTTCTATAGAGCTAAACTCCTAAACTTATTAATTTCCGGGTATATCATTTTTTGTTTGGTAATTGTAAGATTGCATTCAATACAGGGGGTAAAAAGAATGCATTTGTATGCAATATATGCAATTTGTGTGCTTTTAAGTTATTGTGAAATCACCTCACTCATGAAAAAGCAAAACAGAAATAATTTAAAAATAACTTATCTTAGACAATAAGCACGGTAGTTGTGTGCAATGTCTGCTTCCATTGGCTAAAAATCTGTGAAAATATCAATTTAGTCATTTAGCTCTATTGACTCCCATTCAATCTGCACTTGAGATTTCCCTCTAAAGGAAAACGCCTGAACTGCAAGAGTTTTCGGTTACAATGGGATATTATTGTATAGAGTGGTCAGGCTCTTTTAGAAAGGCTATTTCAACCAGAAAGACCCCGAGATTGAAGCTGATGATGATATTTATTTGATAACATTGACATGGCACAATAAGACTTTGGCGCAGGTCCTGTCCTTTGTCCTACTCGATATGAATTAACAGTACAAAGCTTAGTAATTACTGTAGGGTATATTGACCCCCCGGACAGAAGGACAGGGACCAACTGGTGGTGGTCAGAATAACGTACGTTACGAGAGAGGTACCATACAGACGAAGCAAGAAAATGCAAAACATGGAATGAACAATACAAAGGGAAACCGAAGTAATCAGGGGACTCCATCATGATCCGGTTCCGCCGGGAGCGCTGGGGCAAGGAAAAACTCCCTTGGACAGATAGTTTAGGAAGAAACCTTGGGCAGAACCTCGACTCCGGGGGGAAGCCTACTGCCTCGGCTAGACACAGTCCGGATGAGCACGAGAGTCCATGACGCCGTGTAGAGACCGAAGCTCCGCGATCCGAGGATTGCAGAGCGGAACCTGCCCCGGGCAGGGGCACAGCCAGCCTGAGCGGGAGTAAAGCCAGGACGGGAGCGGACGAGGTGAAGGAGCTTGGAGGACCTCGACAGGAGCCGGGAATGACGAGGCCGGAGTGGAGAGGCACGTTTCCCAGACGCGACAGGATCCTCCGGATGAGGGCAGGACCCATGGATGGTTGCCGGGGAGGGAGGAGGGCGAACGCGGAATACACCTATGAGCAGCAAAGCAGGTTAGTGAGGTGACGTAATATAAGGCATGTGTTAACATCTGATTGGACGTTAGTAAGTAGGTGACGTGCATTAGGTCTTCCTGGCAGAACTTCACGCTACGCCTACATTTCAACCAGAAAGACCCCGAGATTGAAGCTGATGATGATATTTATTTGATAACATTGACATGGCACAATAAGACTTTGGCGCAGGTCCTGTCCTTTGTCCTACTCGATATGAATTAACAGTACAAAGCTTAGTAATTACTGTAGGGTATATTGACCCCCCAAAGAAAGTAGTAATACCCAACAGTCGAAATTCCCCCCAAAGAAGTGATACCTACCGAGTAGGGGATATACCCACCAACTACGGAGACGCCAACGTCTGCAAGACAAACACAGTTATGCAATGGGGCACAGAGTTTTTATTTTAACATGGCATTGGGCTTAGCAGATGCATTTATCACAGCGACTTACAAAACGGAGGACAGAAACCCACGGGGGTGTAAAGAAACACAGAGTGAGCAGAAACCAGTAACAATGAAAACAGAACTAACATTTTAAGACCTAAACATAGGCAGAAATGGTAAGGACAAGAAATGACCACGCATGCCTCCGGTATCGGCATGGACCCGAAATGCTTCCGTTATCAGCAGTGACCACGCATGCCTCCAGTGTCGGCATGGACCTAGGACGCTGCCGGCAACAGCAGTGACCACGCATGCCTCCGGTATCGGCATGGGCCCGGGATGCTTCCGTTATCAGCAGTGACCACGCATGCCTCCGATATCGGCATGGACCCGAAGTGCTTCCGTTATCAGCAGTGACCACGCATGCCTCCGGTATCGGCATGGACCCGAACTGCTTCCGTTATCAGCAGTGACCACGCATGCCTCCGGTGTCGGCATGGGCCCGAACTGCTTCCGTTATCAGCAGTGACCACGCATGCCTCCGGTATCGGCATGGACCCGAAATGCTTCCGTTATCAGCAGTGACCACGCATGCCTCCGGTATCGGCATGGACCCGGACTGCTTCCGTTATCAGCAGTGACCACGCATGCCTCCGGTGTCGGCATGGGCCCGAACTGCTTCCGTTATCAGCAGTGACCACGCATGCCTCCGGTATCGGCATGGACCTGAAATGCTTCCGTTATCAGCAGTGACCACGCATGCCTCCGGTATCGGCATGGACCCGGACTGCTTCCGTTATCAGCAGTGACCACGCATGCCTCCGGTGTCGGCATGGGCCCGAACTGCTTCCGTTATCAGCAGTGACCACGCATGCCTCCGGTATCGGCATGGACCTGAAATGCTTCCGTTATCAGCAGTGACCGCGCATGCCTCCGGTATCGGCATGGACCCGAAATGCTTCCGTTATCAGCAGTGACCACGCATGCCTCCGGTATCGGCATGGACCTGAAATGCTTCCGTTATCAGCAGTGACCACGCATGCCTCCGGTATCGGCATGGACCCGAAATGCTTCCGTTATCAGCAGTGACCACGCATGCCTCCAGTATCGGCATGGACCTAGAACGCTGCCGGCAGCAGCAGTGACCACGCATGCCTCCGGTGACAGCATGAACCCAGAATGCTTCCGTTATCAGCATTGACCACGCATGCCTCCAGTATCGGCATGGACCATTTGGTTATTTATGTATTTATTTATTTATTTAGTTAACACATTTGAATGACGGTACGACATGCGAATTAGTGACGACGACCACCACCAGAATTGAGCTTACCTTACATTCTAGACAGTGCCATTTGCGCGTCTCGGACGACGTGATCGTCGGGTCTGATGTACGTTTCGAATGCTGACGACGTCCATCTCCCCAGCCGCTGGATCGACGATGAGGGGATTCCGCATTCGGCCGCAGCAGTAGCGGCGCCGATGCGAAAGCAATGGCCAGTGTAAGCGGACGGGGACAACCCACAAGTGCTCACCACGGTAGATAGGTGCGTTTTAAACCAGTGCTGTGTCATGGGGAGCCCGTTTGGAAGGATAAACAGCGGGGCATAGGCTGAGGTGCTGGGACGAAATTTGAGAAAGTTCAGCATAGAGGCGTAAGGACAGAGAGACCCGGGGACCCTGAAAATTCTAATTAAAACACCCGACCCGTGAATATCAGTTTTGGAGTGTTTAAGAAGCAAGGTGTAAAAACGTAAAGAAAAAGAAACGTCAGAAAACACCACGTCGCGTGAAGGGTTGAAGGATTGAGTGCTGGTGCAGAACTCACCGGAGCGCAGAAAACCATAAAAAGCCATGAGGAAGACCGCTTCTAAGAGAGAATCCACGTAAGGAGTGAACAGCCCCGCACGAAGTTTATACACGAGAGATTTGAGGGTGGAGGGCGTAATGGGCAAGCGCCTGTCCCGCACTGCCGGAGATGATTTGGTTATCCCAGTGAGAAGCAGGCGTATGGAGGGGTTAGAAAAGAGACTGGGAACGTCAGGATCCTGCAGCCTAGCGTGAAATTGAATGCCTGCCAGCAGTCTCCGGAGAGAAGAGACCTTAAGGCCACGAGAGTCAAAACTGTGAACCAAAAACGCGCAAATAGTGGAAATAGTGACAGGAAAAACGGATGAGTTGACAGAAAAACAAAAAGTCACGAAAAGAGACCATGCAGATTTGTAGGCTTTGAGAGTGGAGGGCGCTACGCCTTTAGCCATATAAGCCCTGGCGGAATCTAAAAGGGGGTTGAGCGCCGTGTTCAATCCAGCACCAGATCCTCCAGGGCGGGACATGGAACAGGCTCTACGTCGGCGGTCGGGCAACGGCGTCGAAAGTCCTGCAGACGAAAACGTGAGAGAGCGTCAGCCAGGACATTGAAGTGACCGGGAATGTGTGTAGCGCTAACAATGAAGTTATGGATAACTGATTGCCAAGTTAGACGACGGAGTAGGGACATGATTCGAGGACAAGCAGATCTACCTTTATTCAGAATAAAAACGACGGCTTGATTGTCGCAGTTAAAACAGATGCGTTTGCGGGTCCAAAGGGGGCCCCACAGGACGCTGGCCACGACTATGGGGTAAAGTTCGTACAGGGCTGTGGATTCAGAAGCAAGAGCAAAAGATCTAAAAGAGGACGACCAAGGCTCAGAGAACCAGCGCCCCTGGAAGAACCCACCGTAACCGCGGGAGGGGGCGGCGTCGGTGAAGAGGCAGAGAGAATCCGAAGATTCACGAGAATCATTGTAGAAGAAGGAAATCCCGTTCCAGGAGGTCAAGAGAGTAGACCAGAATTTGAGGTCCGAGGTACACCCGTCGTCCAGACACACAGTGTCGCTAAGTTTCTCCACAGAGTGAGCCAGAGTGAGGAGACGAGAAATAAAAGAGCGACCCTGCGGAATAATCCGCATGGCAAAATTAAGGTGCCCGAGCAGAGACAAGAGATCGCGTTTGGTAACACGGCGCAGAGAGAGAAAAGAATCGGAAATTAACCTAATACGAGCTAATTTCTCACCAGGCAGAGAGGCGCGCATTTGGACTGAGTCGAGGACTACGCCTAGGAATTCGAGCGAGGTTGCCGGACCGATAGTTTTCTCAGCCGATAGAGGGACGCCGACGTCGTGAAACACGCGTTTAAGAGTGGTCAGGACAGGGGAAGGGGAGGGAGATGGAAAATCGATTAATAAAAAATCATCCAGTAAATGGAGTACGAAGGGCAATTTACAGATGTTTAACAAAACCCAACAGAGCGCCTCGGCAAGGCAGTTAAAAAGGGAAGGACTACTGCGGCATCCGAAAGTCAAGCGGACAGCGAAATAAAACTTAGACTCCCACTTAACCCCGAAGAGACACCAGTCGGACGGGTGGATAGGCATGATTTTAAACGCATCGGTGATGTCAGCCTTGGCCAACCATGCACCGTGCCCTGCCACCTTGATCAGGTGAATAGCATGATCGACGGAAGCGTAATAGAGAGAGTACGGTTGCTGGGGAATACACTCGTTGACACTAGCTACGTGATCTGAATGCGGAGAGGACATGTCAAATATCAGACGTTTTTTGCCTGAATATTTCCTGGTCGCCACGCCCAATGAATTGACCCGGAACGGAGAAAAAGGAGGTGCATTAAAGGGGCCTATTAGATAACCTTTATTGATTTCTTTGGTCAGTAAGCTAGAAACAACACTAGGTTCAGCAAGTGCAGATTGAAGGTTTCTAGCTACGTAAGAGTGAGTGAGGGGGGAGAGAGTGCCAACGCGAAACCCTTGAGACAGACCAGTTAACAGAAAATCAACGAAAGAACGATCGGGATGGGAGGAAAGTAGACAGGAGAGTTCTAATACATTAACAGGGGTAGAGGGGTGAGAGACTAGAATTTCTTGGAGGACTGAAAACGTCTTTGGTCTTGGGGCCTAAAGCGACGGGGGCAAACAGATTTAGGGTGAGATTCTTGGCAAAAACTACAAACATGGAGAAATCTACAGAGACGAAAGGTACAGACAGACTCATTGAAGTTATTACACACAGACTGATTATGAAGCCTGACGACGACTCGTCCGTGGCGATCGCGCCGTGTGTCCGTGGGCTCGGGACTGCGCTCCGAGTGAGATGCGGAGTGTCTGGCGGAACCCGGAAGCTCCGTGGCGAAGGACTTAGGACATACCGCGGTGGCGTGACCATGGGAATTGCACACAGCGCAAGCTAGCATACGATGGCCGCCAAAATGACGGACGAGCAGCTCGGTATCCATAACAGCCCAGTCGAGCCTCGTATTGAGCGATGCGACGGAGGCGGCTGATTTAGCGGAGAAGGCGAGGTGGTATTCATAGAACAAAGTTCCGCCATAGCGCTGACTAAAATCGGCCATCATAGCTAAATAAGTGTCCATCTCCTCCCTACGCTCGGGAAAAGCCTGGCACAGAACGTCCCTATAAACACCGAAGGCTATGACAAATTCACCGAACGAGAGAGTCCGCTGAAGCCTCGGATCGGAGGTTTTGAGAAAAACAGAGACATCACCACAGTCAATCATCTGCCTGTCAATAGCGGGAGAGGGCAGCAACAGGGAGGCCAGATTGACGTCTTTGCCCTGAACGATTTGCGTGCGGAGGTGAGAGGATACAGCCGCTGCGGCGGGCGGACTAAATTTTCTACCAAAGGAGGTAGCGGGGAATGAAGAGGCTAAAGTAAAGGCAGGCATACCGGCGTTGACGGAGAGAGAGGGAGCAGCCACTGAGGGGCCCGGGGCGGCCAGCGGAAGAGCGGAGGAGGTAGACGGAAGTGCAGACATATCCGGGGCGAGCAGAGAGCACGATCCGTCCCGAGGAGGAATTCCGGGCGACGACCGTTGTTCCAGTGCGGAGATCCTCGACTCGATGTTTGTGAGTGAAGAGTTGATGGTTAGGAGGACGTCAGCGACTTGCGAGTCGGGCGCCTGGGCGGCTCTACCACCGGCCCGAGCCGCGGGCAGAGAGGGGCCGGGGCGACCCCGTCTTCTCCTCTTGGGAGGCGGGGGTGGGGGCGGGGGAACTCCCGACCGCTTCCGCGTCGCCTTCCTGGGTGGAGGTGACGGTTCGCCAGGGCTCGGAGCGTTGGCGGCGGCAGACGGAGGGGGCAGTCCTAGATGAGCGGACGCGAAGAGGGAGAGGTCGGCCGTCGACATGTCGGGATCGACGGGAATTCCCCTCTCGGTGAGAAGACCGGCGATGTCCGCACGAGACCAGGTGGCCCAAGGCGACTGACGGAGGAGAACACGGGAACTCCGACGAACTGGAGAAGGAGTCGGCGGAACGGCGTCCTCGAGATCCGAAGGGAGACCGATAGTAGATCCACTATGAGACATGGTGAAAGGGGCTACCTGAGCGCAACCACGGCGAACGCGGAATACACCTATGAGCAGCAAAGCAGGTTAGTGAGGTGACGTAATATAAGGCATGTGTTAACATCTGATTGGACGTTAGTAAGTAGGTGACGTGCATTAGGTCTTCCTGGCAGAACTTCACGCTACGCTTACATTTCCAACAGTATTCCAACTGTTTTTCCTGAATACAGGCAATTACTGTGACAATACTGCATTAGTTTTAGGCAGATATGATGTCGAGCATAAACAGTAACTGCTGTACAATAATAACAGCATTGGCTGTGTCCAAACCGGTCCGAACCTCCAACTTCACTAAACTTGGCGGTGATTTTTAGGCAGCTCCAGTGACCATAAATGTAAGTATTTGAAGACTAATGAAATATTGCAAAGGGCATAATGTAGTTGTGTCTTTAATATATGCTAAAATTGAGCTTTGTTCGTTTGTAACAGAAATACATTCAGTAGGGATAGCTCACCAGCAAACGAACCTAGTTTCATTACAATGTATGGCCAAAACAGCTAGCTTGCTTGCTAGCTCACTTGAGTTGATGAATGTAATTTATTCTTATTTTTTTCACATCCCCCCCAGACACGAGATACTAATCTGGGAGTGTGGTAGGTCTGGTAGGTAGTGACATTATACCGTTTGTTTGACGTTTGAAGGATTTGCCATAAGTACTGTTGGTATACTGTATGATACATGTCATTTTAATGGTAAAAGTACCAGATTTTTCGAGAACGAACTTCACTTCAGTCCAACCCTTCCAGCACCAGGACCACATGTTCCCATATCTACATTCATCATAATCAGTCGAACTGCTATGACGTGCATACCAAGGTAAAAACTTTTTCATAGAATACAGTTCTCAACAGTTTTGTAGTTGTATATTGAATGTATATGATATTAATGATGCTTGCAGAATTTAGCCTACCTAAATCCTTGCTAATGTAACGGAGTTAATATGTACAGTGAATATGTGTTAAATCCTGCGTAAATGGGTTGGGACTTTTATTTTGAATTTGTATGTGTGTACAGTTTTGCATTGTGGGATTCCTGCAGCAGAACGAACTTTACTGCTGCAGGTGGGTCAGACAATTGTGGGTCTCCGAGTTTGTTTCCCGCCTGAAGAAAGACCTGCGTGAAGCGGTACGGATAGCTCAGAGGCACTGCCAGAAGGAACAGGCTAGACACACCAAGCTGTACAACAGGAAGGTCAAAGGCTCACCACTTGCAGTCGGAGACAGAGTGCTCGTCGCAAACAGAGGTGAAAGAGGTAGAAGGAAAGTAGCTGACAAGTGGGAATCTTCCCCTTTTGAAGTCGTGGCTGGTAATCCTGAGATCAATGTCTACAAGATCAAAGACATCAATTCTGACAGAGTACGGGTAGTCCATAGAAATCTGCTGCTCCCAGTTAACTTCCTGCCACTAGATATGTCCAGCGACAGTATTCAGTCAGTTCCTGAAGTCAGCCATCTGGACGTGGACGGTGTTGGTGATCGGACTGCACAGTGGGTGCTCCATCTCCGAAGACGTTGAGCTGGAAGAGTGTCAAACTCACCTCACTGAAGTACCTGATGTGGGTTCTGAGGGGTCTGTGTTGGAGCCCAGTGACTCGGCAAGCGGTATTGCTGGTACAGTGAGTGATCCGGACAGAGATGTCCCTCCTGTCAGTGATGAGCTACCAGATGTTGAACCCCACCCAGTAGTCCCCACCAGTGTGGACACTCATGCATCAGATGAGCCTGCTGTCTGCACTCAGCCCCAGAGCTTTGAACAAGCTATTACACAGACCAGACGAGGTAGAACTGTTAAACCTCCTAAAAGGCTCATATGTGAGATGAATGATCAGATTCTTGACACTCCAGGGTCCACAGTTAACTCTTTTATCTCTCTAGTTGTAAGTTTGTTTTAAACTGAGCACTTCTGATCAGATCACATTAAGTTGAACACTATCAGGCATCCCTTTTCTAGTCAGTCCACACAGGATACAGTTAGGTATAGAGTTTTAGCAGTATTTGAGGTGTAACAGGCATCTCTAGAGTCTACTTATGGTCTGGGATATGGCGCCTTCCCATTCTTTAAGTACTCCCTTGGTGGAGAATTTCTTAATTGACAGCTTAATTCTCTTTGACACAAGCTTTCCTTCTTCCTTTTTCAGCCTTATCTATGACTTCTTTTTCTCTTTCTTGTGATGGTCTTCATGGTACATCCCCAATTTAGCAGGATTTCAGGGGGGTGTATGTAACGGAGTTAATATGTACAGTGAATATGTGTTAAATCCTGCGTAAATGGGTTGGGACTTTTATTTTGAATTTGTATGTGTGTACAGTTTTGCATTGTGGGATTCCTGCAGCAGAACGAACTTTACTGCTGCAGGTGGGTCAGACAATTGTGGGTCTCCGCTGAAAAGTTGTTAGGAGTCAGAATTGCACTTTGTCACTTGATCTATGTTTCTATAGTTATGGCTGATGTATAATGTAATCCAGTAATCACCTTTGTACTGTGTTTTGTCCCGAATTGTTGTTTTTATTTGGTGATGCATTTCCGTTTGACCTTGAGTCTGTATTTCAAAGTGCAACTTTTAATTCAATAATTGTTTTGCTAGGCGGACCTCACATCCCTTAATCCCTTAATATTTATGTTCCTCAACTCATCTGCAGGTAACCAATCAGCCTTGAGTTTTGAAATCATTCGTTGTATATATGTTCTAACTTTGCCTCGTGGCTAGCTATTCCCGATCTACGTGACTAGCCTAGAAGTTGACTATTGCACTATAGTTGCGATACCAGTAGTGGCCACACGGGGGCAGTATTTAGTTATATATGGGCGCTGTTTTGCGCAGTTGTCATTGAAAATGGATGGAAGAATGTTTTTGTCATATACTGCATGTCATGTGTTTTCTAATTGATTTTTTTCTTATTTTATTATTGTATATTGGGAACTAATCACAATGTGAAAAATTATATAAGTATTACAACTAGAAGCATTCCCCCATATTGCAATTACACTCACACCCATTCATATTCATGTTTAATATTACAGTTTTCCCTTTTGGAATTTGTTTTGTTTATTTTATTAACACACTCCATACCATCAGTATAGTATATTATAGTATATTATAGTATAGTATATTATATTATTATTATTATTAGTATAGTAGCCTACAGTACAGCAGAACGAACTTTACTGCTGCAGGCGGACCTCACATCCCTTAATCCCCAGTGTTATTTATGTTCCTCAACTCATCTGCAGATGCAAAAATAAAACATCTTCATCCATCTGGGAGTCGAGACTGTTCCTTAAACACACAACGCAGAGCAGTTACAAGGACAGTAACACTAACATTAGCCCCAGTCTTTGCTAGTTACACTGTAAACGTCAGCTAGCATTAGCCAAGCACCT
>CM059284.1:0-2500 GCA_030347295.1 Setipinna tenuifilis | reverse complement strand
CTGCTTTTTTCAGGAGTGGCTTTACAACTGCGGTTTTAAAGGAGTTGGGGAATACTCCTGTGACGATGGAGGTATTAATAATCTGTAGTACGGGTGTTGAAACGCAACTAAAGATGTTTTTCATAAGGAAGGTAGGGATAGGGTCAAGGCTAGAGGTTGACTGTTTACTTTGTTTGACTATCTTATTCAGTTCTTCTTCTGAGATGGGGTTAAAGTTATTAAGGGTTGGTGGATCCCTGCGAGGAGGTTGGTGGTAATAATTGGGGTCATGAATAATACCGGTTCTAATGGCAGCTATTTTGTTAGTGAAGAACAGTGCAAATTCATTGCACCTAGATGGGGTGGCTAAGCTACGCATGTCGCAGGCTGGTGCAGGTTTTAATAGCCTTTCGATTGTGGAGAACAGTACTCTCGAATTGCTATGATTGTCTGCGATAATTTTTGAGAAATACGCTCTTCTTTCAGTGCGAATAACATTATTGTAAGTGGAGATGCGTTCTTTGAAGATTAGGCGGTTGACCTCTAATTTGGTCTTTCTCCAGGTTCGCTCTGCTGCTCTGCACTGTCTTTTGAGTTTTCTAACTGAGTCGTTTATCCAGGGGGATGGTTTGGCTCGTGATCTACATTTTGACTGTAGGGGGGCGACTTTATCTAGGATTTCTTTTAAATTGCTATTAAAGCTGACTACCATTTCCTCAAGTGAGTCTTGCTCGTTTATGAGGTCGTGGGCAGCAACAAGGTTGGTAAATTCTCGTTCGATGGAGGTGTTTATGTAGCGCTTGCGGATTTGACTATTGCTACTGTTGGTAGTTATGATGAGTTCGGATTCAAATAGGACGCAGTAATGATCGGAGATGGCGACGTCTGATACGGTGATGTTGTTAATGTTGGTGGCGTGTGATATTACTAGGTCGAGCGTGTTACCTAGTCGATGAGTGGCCTCTGTTATGTATTGACATAGTCCATAGCTATCTAAAGTGTTTAGTAGTTCCTTCGCGTTCGTGTCATGATTTTTGTTGACGTGAATATTAAAGTCTCCCACGATAATTAATCTGTCGTAGTTTGTGACTATCGTTGACAGTAGGGTGGAAAATTCTGATATAAATGTTGGTGAGTGTTTTGGTGGTCTATAAAGTGCGACGAGAATCAGACTGTGGTTAGTATGTACTTTGAGGGCTAAGTACTCATAGGATGAAAAGATGCCAAGATTGATTTCAGTGCATGTAAATTTATCAGAGATGATGGCGGCTACACCACCTCCCCTTTTGCTGTCTCTTGATACCTGATAAAATTTGTAGTTTGGTGGGCAGGCTTCAATAAGGGTGGCGGCCCCGTCCTCTTTTAACCATGTTTCTACCAGGAACATAAAATGGAGCTTTTTGTCTAAAATTAAGTCGTTTATAATAAAGCTCTTATTGGTAAGAGATCTTACATTAAGAAGTGCGGCTTTAATGGTGGTACTGGGATTAGTAACTCGGCGCTGGAGTGGGATGTTGATTAGGTTGTTTTTTACGCAGCCTATGGTTTTAACTTTGCGTTGTCTATGATGGGTTATAATGGGGGGGATATGATTGGGCGAAGTTTGATTGTTTCTTTGAGCCGGGTGCACGGTGTTCAAAGAGCTAAGGGTGTCTCTCTAATGCCTATATAAACAGGATTTATGTGTCAGGCTAACACTAGCGATCTTCACGTGTCAGGCTAACACTAGCGATCTTCATGTGTGAGGCTGTCTGTCTGTGTGTGTGTGTGTGTTGTGTCATGACTGCCTCATGTGCAGTGTGTGTGTGTGTGTGTGTGTGTGTGTTGTGTTTGTTTATAATCACAGACGAAGTTGACAGACCGCAGACTCTACATATCTGTGGTAGTACCTGAGAAGTTGCCTGTTACTTACACTTGTTGTGTGTTGTGTGTGGTTGTGTGTGGTTCTTGTGCCGTTGTGTGTGCGTGTTGTGTGGATTAGTGCCTGTGTGTGTGTTAGTGCCTGTTTGTGTGTTGTTGTTTGTTTGTTTGTTAATAATAGATGTGCTGTGTGTGTGGTGGTGTGTGTTTGTTGTTGTTTGTTGGTTAATGATTGATGTGGAGGCTTCACTCATACTGAGGATCTCTTCAAAGAAAGACTCCTAATTGCAAAACACACGCACACACACGCACACACACACACGTACACACACACGTACACACGCACACACACACACACACTCACACACAGACACACACTCACACACTCACACACACACACCCTCACACACAGACACACTCACACACACACACACACACACACTGACACACACACACACTCACACACACACACAACACCCTCACACACAGACACAGCTGTGATTATGCCAAGAGGGACAGCTAACCCCCGAGCTGCTTGTGTTTCTAAGCAGAGAAGGAGAGAGAGAGGAGGGAGGAGAGGGAGAGAGAGGAGGAGAGGGAGAGAGAGGAGGGAGGGAGGGAGAGAGAGAGAGAGAGTAGGGAGATGGAGAGAGAGAGAGGG